>VWZL01000219.1:193960-239888 GCA_013396915.1 Stercorarius parasiticus | reverse complement strand
GTGGCCAGCAGGTCGAGGGACGTGATTCTCCCCCTCTACTCCACTCTCATGAGACCCCACCTGGAGTACTGCATTCAGTTCTGGAGTCCCTACTACAAGAGAGATATGGACGTGCTGGAACGTGTCCAGAAAAGGGCCACGAGGATGATCAGAGGGATGGAGCACCTCACCTACGAGGACTGGCTGAGAGAGTTGGGGTTGTTCAGTCTGGAGAAAAGGCGGCTCCGAGAAGACCTTATAGTGGCCTACCAGTATCTTAAGGGGGCCTACAGGAAAGCTAGTGAGGGACTTTTTAGGATGTCGGGTAATGGTAGGACTAGAGGGAATGGATTAAAACTAGAGATGGGATGATTCAGATTGGACATTAGGAAGAAGTTCTTCACCATGAGGGTGGTGAGACACTGGAACAGGTTGCCCAGAGTGGTGGTGGAAGCTCCATCCCTACAAGTTTTTAAGGCCAGGCTGGACTAGATGATCTTTAAGGTCCCTTCCAACCCTGACAATTCTATGACTCTATGATTCTATGATTCTAAGAAACTTCTCACAGCAGAGACATGTACTGGAGTAGATTCCTTAAGGAAGTTAGCTGTTCCTATAGCTGCAGGTTAAATGCTTCCCAAGAATGGCTCAGTTACAGATGGCAGAGGAGAACATACCCTGCTTAGGTCGCCTTTGCCACATTTTTAAATCATTCTTTAAAGATCTTAGTCTATGTTTTTAATTATCATATTTCTGGATATTTCTATGTTTTAAATTAATCAGCTTTTCTAGCATCTCTTCATCAGCTAGCAGAAGGCTCAACTATCTATAGCCTTTTTGGCTTTTGCTCCATAGCCTTTTGTGTTAATATCAGCACTCTCTTGGCTGCGCATTAGCACACTCCCAGCCTATCTCCAAGGGTATCCAGTTGATTCCTACCAGCTTCATGGGGATACAGGCAGATTTTTAGCCTTACCTGGAAATTAAGTTTCTACAAAATGCTTCCATGCAAATCTAAAGAATTGGAAACAAAAACTACATGGCTTTGGAGAACAGATCTTTCTAATGAGTTTTCTTATGACCAAGCTCTATTTGTGCTGAATCATAGTACACATAACATAGAAGCAGCACAAATTTACACAGTCGAAATTCAAAGTTTGGTTTGTATTAATCGGTAAGAATTGGAACTAGATGTAGATATTTCAAAAAGCAGACTGCAGTGTAGGAAGTCTTTCTGACTATTAAGTTCTTTTACAAAGCATGAACTACTTACAGACGCGCAGGTCAATGCACAACAAACTTTCAAAGTGACAGTCCAGAATTTGAGTCTAGCACTCAGACAGGATGTCAAAATCCTATGAAGTTATCCAATCAATGAATAAATGTCTTGTAAAAAGCCTTGTTCATTTCTCAGTAAAAAGACTGTCTTTTTTTTAATAATAAGAGCAAACACACTGTCTGTTTTTAGGTAAATCCGGTAACTAAACTGGCAACAGGCAACTCTTTCAGCTTCATTATAAAAATGTAATACAATGATGAGGTATTCTCAATGTCTAAATAAAAGTAGATCTAATTCCCAAGAGAAACGCATTTTGCCAAACCCCATACAGTATAACACTTTTCTGCTAGCCAATTGGTTTATGACAGTTACATTCTATTTATAGATTTCCTTTTGTAACTGTTTTGAGCCTGAATTGAACAGGCTCCAACAATTGAAGTGAATCAGCAACTTACTTAAAAATAAAGAACTTTTCAAAATAAATGAAAACAAAGAGCTCTCTAGTACAACAGCATTGTATAGAAAGCCCCTAGGCAATTATCTTCTCCATTATAGTAGAGGCAAGAGAGAAAGAGGCAGCAACAGAAGAGGCAGCAACTCAAAACACAGTGGCCTGGAGGGAGAAAAAGTTAGAAACAAAAATATTAGGATAAACTAAATAACAATCCATGAGGTAAAGCAGAGTGAGTCCCTGTGTGATTAAAGCAATATTATCATGAAAGCTGAGGCTTTGTACAATGCTGAGGCTTGAACTATAAATTCAGATATGAAAGGGGCTGGGAAGGGATTGATGTTACCAATCACAGTTGACAATGAAATAGGAGTCTAAAGATATTCATAAGGATTTTGAAAAAGTCTGCTCTTTTCCTTACTCTCCGGATACACGTTTCTCCAGGAAAAAGGAAACAGATTACAATATTTACAGCTTTGAACCATTACTTAGTCATGAAGAAGTCACGTGCTAGGTCCTTACCAAAAGCGAGAAACATGTCCTTGCCTACAGGAATACACAAAGGCTAAGACAATTCACAAGGACAGGTTCTGACAATTGATATGGAAAATACTGGTAGCCAAGATAACCTCAGCTTTGGCTCCTATCAGATTACCTTTTCCCACAATCTTGTGTCACAGAAAAGGAGATTTTTAGGCAGGGATCTGAAAGAATACAATAATATATGTTTATGAGTGTGTGCACACAAGTGTTTCCAAATGAAAAAGGTAGCATGACAGAAAGTGTGGAGGCATTTGCCTCAAAAGGGAATGGGCAGGCATAGAACCTGGCAGCACTGCAAATCTTGTTGCCCATCTAAAACTGTTTTTGAAATGCTCTTATCGGTTGCATAAATTAAGTGTCCCAAGGAAGGCCTGATTACAGCAACCAAAATTAACTTTCAGAAGTACTTTTTCCATCTCAGGCCTTAGAAAGATGCCAGATTACCATTATCAGTCATATAAAAACATGGATACTTCAGCTAAATAAATACATGAATATTTTTAAGGTCCCGTGGTTAAGGACCAGCTGCTCTTGTTATGCATATATAGTGTTCCCGTCACCTTAAGGAAGAACATAAACCTCCTCTTTAGATTGTGAGATTATTTTACTCTAGTCTTTCATCCTGTGTTCAAGTCCCTTGAACACCACGATTACCCTGAAAAGTAAACTGAATTCCATGCACTCTTCTTCTTCATCTCTGAGAGCCAACAGCCTTTTTTACTGATGAATCCTCTCCTCTTAAAAAAATATAAATATGTAATTTAGCCTTTTTAAAAAACCTGTTGGAAGAAGCCATTAGGAAAAAAAAATATCTAAAACTCTGCAAATTTATTCCTTGCTCATCTTAAAATCCATTTTCACTTAAGGTAACAGGTTTGGTTTTTTTCTCCACAACAGAAGAGAACATAATGACATCTCCATAGCGCAAAGCAGATCCTCCACCATCTGGAAGGCTCCTAATCTCATTCTTCCTCACTATGTCACATTGTTCGATACAACAGGATATCCCCTATAAAAGTAGCGTAAAGCCATTAATACTACAGTTAAACAAAAGACTTTTTCAATATTATGAAGTGCTACTTTCATCTTCCTTTATGAACTTTTACAACATCATGTGTGGAACCTGGAAAACCATCTCAGTCATGAATCCACTTATCACCTCCCGTTGGAATGGAAACTTCACAACAACTTCAGCACAAACATAACATTAGGGAAAAAGGACCTTTTTTAAACATTATGAAAAGATGAAGGAAGGAAAAGAGAGCTGTGGAAAGGATCTAATGAGAACGGGTTCCAAGTTTAGAGCAAACATGTTTTTAAGGATGACACTATTGGCAACTGAAAATGTTAGACTGGATGGTGATGTTAGACTTGCAGGGTGATGTTTTCCATTCTCCTCCCTTAAAGCAGGATCAGCTGTGCTCACGTCCAGGGTCAAGAATACTATGACCTCCCTTGGCAAACTGTTACAGTGCTTCCTTAAAGCTTCATTCCTTAATGTGTATTTCCCAAAACCAGCACATCATATACCACCCAAAAACATTATGTACGTTGAGGAAAGCAGGCTTATTTACATAACTAGCTGGTTAATCTTCTGCTCATATATCAAAAAAGGTATTTTATCCATTAATCTTGTTCAAGTTTATGACACACTACAGCCCTTTTCTAAAGTATGTTTCACTCCAGCCTTATAGAAGTTAAGACTAAATAGATAAAACCTGAGACACTCAAAACTCTCTCCTTTGTTTGTTTTTTTTCTTTAATTTGGATACTGGAGGCGGGTGGCACAAAGCAAGAGAAAACGGAACATTAATCAGTTGTGCTCCTTTCTCTTTCTCCTGCCTCTATAATCAACTGTTTTTCACAGACAAAACTGTGACAGATTTTGACTACCTCACCTCTTTGCTGAACAGGCCATATTAAATACATTACTGTCAAAGAACTCACACTGCTCTATCCAAACATCTCGCTCAAAATTGTGATAAAAGCCCTACTTTGCACGAGTTCACACCCAGGATAATTTTATTCATTGTGATATTCAATTTATACCATAACTTTGAAATGAGCAAGAATTGGGGAAAAAGTCCTTGTCTTTTGTACTAGTAAGTAGTGTAGGAAACTGGAGAAACTCATTGGTATTGACACTAACGGTGTAGGATTGACTACATTATAGTTTCAATCTCTAATTACTAACACTGGCCATAAAATAAGAGGAAAGAGCTCATAATTCTTTTGAAAACTCTTTAAATTGAGTCCCAGCCATGAAAAGACTCTTGGTTGCAACAATGAGTTTGTTTCTGTCTCCTTAATACTACTCAAAGACTACCAGAGATCCAAAGAGTGCCTTCTTTATATCCTTGTGGAGAACCAAACTGAGGTGAATTCCTTCAGATCCAAGGGAGTGGATCCTTGAGTACCTCAAAAGGAAGGTAATGCCAGCACCACATTTTGAGCTCAGAATATCCACATTTCCTTTCACTAATTTCTTCAAATCATTTCTTAGAAATTCATAAACGATGCACAAACTGGTGAGAATTAAACATGAATATTCCAATGAAATTTATACAGAAAGAATGTCAAAGATTCTTGCAAAGCATAGTACGCATCTTCTAATCCACATTTTTGTATCAAACAACACTACAAAGGTGACAGCTTCATGAGTTGCTCATGTATGTCAATACTGTGAATGTCATTAAAAAAAAAGATATATATCAACAGCAGATCCCATATAAAAAGTACACTGATAAATATAGTAATGCTTGCAATATTTAGTCATTAAATCAATATTTAAAGACAAAGTAATCTTTTTTTCTCTGGGGCACAACCGTTTCTTTGATGCTTTCTGTGATGGAGTTGATTGCTGTTACAATAAGCTGTAATATATTTTTCTTCAAATTCATACCTATTTTTACTACATCATTGGTATTTCCAACAGCACAGTCTCATGGTTTCCACTCAGTTCAACAGGGAATTTAAGCACAAAAGAAAGAGAGAACTTTTCTTGTGCTCACAGAGATGACAAACCAGTACATCTTAATCTTGGCATCTACTTGGTATTGCAAATATGATAGTCTTCTCAGCTCAGAACTTGGATCAATACCTCAAATGTTACACCTTCAGGGGGGGAAAGAAGAAATATTATGAAAGGCTAAAAAGTCTGCAAGATTTTATGAATGGCTTGCATATTCTGCAACACCATCAATGGTTCAAAATCGTGTTTTCAGACACATAAAAATTCTCTGTCTGCCTTCTACTTCTTTACATAGGAACAAGTAAGAGACATAGCAAATAAAAATGAAAAATTATTTTAAAACTTGTCCTTTAGCATTCCATGGCATGCAGTCTAGGTGTCCAAAATTTAAAAGGTAAGATAAAAAATTTATTCTGAAACAGTCCAACAGAAATCCATGGTAAGATCAAAGAAGTTTTATATTGTGGGTCATAAGAAATCTTGAGCCTTTAATAAGTTGCTCCTAATCTTTAGTAAGATGTATCAGAAGCCAGAAATACTACAGACATACTATAGAACCCATCACCAGCTATGCTGCAAAATTAAGTACTTCGATATCATTCACTGTAAAATGAAATAGATAGGTTAAGATAAAGAAAGTTGAATTACATTTTGAAGAAGGCTTGAACTTCTCTATGTGCATTAAGGGAAAGAAAAGCTTCCTTTTAAAAAGAAAATTAGGAAAAACAGCATTTTAGGAAGGGCTGGAATTGTGGTGGAAGATCTAAACAACCATAGCTCAAAAGTTCCCTCTTACACACCTTTGCAGTCACCGTAAAATTAATGAAGTTGCCTCAACAAACCAATAAGATGATTTCCTGCAATGTTTGAGATTTTTTTTTAACATTTTGAGCATAAAAAAAAGAAAATATTTTTTAAGACTTCTATTGTTACTGAAGCAAGATTCTTTTATTCTGTACGTATCTATATGATTTCTCTATGTGGCCACATTTTTTTTTAATTCTGCTAACTGAATTTTTCCATTCTGCTTCAGCCTTTCTTTAGGTGCCATCTTAAAGTGTTTAGGTTGATTAGACACCATACAGGCTATATGAGACAGCAGATAAATAAAGAACTGTCTCTGGTTAGGTACCAAATTAGAGCTAAGTGTCTAGCAGACTTCAAGGATGTAAGTTATTTGGACGATGTTACCCTGTCAATGTACAGGGATAGGTACATCACATAACTAGCTACAGTTCCACCACTAAAAAAAACAGAATACCCCCTCCCCCTAAAAGACTTAAAAAAATCAACTGAACAGCTAAAAAGCAGTTAGAAATCTCGGTCTAGAAAACAGGAGGATGGCAATCCTTTCCATTACTCTTTAATTAGTTTCTAAGAAGGCAAAATTACCGTCAGTGTCACATTTGGTCCAATGTTTATTCTTGCCATACCGTGTTCTCTTCAAACAAGATTGCAGAAGGCATTTCTTTCAAAATGTCAACTGGACTTTACGTTTTTAATCATAAACATGTCTTCCTTCATGTACAGATACCTTAAAATGACTGCAAATTGTATTTATGTCTAAAAAAACCCAGCATTGCTGGAATATAGTTTCTCAATTTAACCTCATCAAGTTCAACAAGGCCAACTGCAACCTATCAGTACAGACTGGGGGATGAATGGATTTAGAGCAGATCTGCAGTGAAGGACTTGGAGGTACCGGTGGATGAAAAGCTGGACATGACCCGGAAATGTGCACTCACAGCCCAGAAAGCCAACCACACCCTGGGCTGCATCAAAAGAAGCGTGGCCAGCAGGTTGAGGAAGGTGATTCTGCCCCTCTATTCTGCTCTGGTGAGATCCCACCTGGAGTCCAGATCTGGAGCCCTCAGCACAGGAAAGACATGGACCTGTTGGAGCAAGTCCAGACGAGGGCTACAAAAATGACCAGAGGAGTGGAACACCCGCTCTTATGAGGACAGGCTGAGAGAGTTGTGGTTGTTCAGCCTGGACAAGAGAGGCTCCAGGGAGACTTTACTGCTGCCTTCCAATATATAAAGAAGGCTTGTAAGAAAGACAGAGACTTTTTACCAAGGCCTGTAGTGACAGGACAAGGTGCAACTGTTCTAAACTGAAAGAAGGTACATTTAAAATGGACATAAGGAATAAATTCTTCACAATCATGAGACACTGGAACAAGTTGCCCAGGTAAGTTGTAGATGCCCCATCCTTGGAAGTGTTCAAAGTCAGGCTGGATGGGGCTTTGAGCAACCTAATCTAGTAAAAGATGTCCCTGGCCATAGCAGGGGCGTTGGAGTAGATGATCTTTGAAGATCCCTTCCAACCCAAACCATTCTCTGATTCTATGATTCAATTTCTAATATTCACTTGAATGTACTAGAAGTATTCTTTTTTTCCTGAGTATTCATTTGGGATTAAAAAGTGCAAAAACTTAAAGGACAATTCAAATTTAATCTTACTTCTCATGGCTTTCCTAATGTCTTTTATAATTATTCTGGATTCTTTTTTCATCAAGGCAAACTATGATTTTTCCCAGACTTCTAGTTACCAGATTTATTAGCTATTTATTATCTAGGATATAGATATACATAGCCTAGGACATAGACAAGTCTTGCAGTTTTGCAGTTAAATGCTTTAAGGACTATAAAAAAACCACTAGAACAGTGGAAAAGTACTATTGAAGAGTCAATTATTTACAACACACAAAAATAAAATAAAATACAGAATACTGTTGGTAAAACGTACCTTAATCTTTGATTTATAAATAATGCTTTTAAGAAGCAGCCTGGAACCGAATGCTAAGCTTTGAAAGACTTTTTTAACTATTTTTGTTCAGTCTTGATATCAAGCCACCACAGCTCCTTTGCAGTTCTTCATTCCACAGGTGGAGTTGTAAAGAGAACACAAGCCTACCACTTCAATCTTTTTCAAATAATTTATACCCCTCTTCCAACACCATTTATAAATTTAACCCAGATATTTCTCCATGCAAGATTTTAATCAGGAAATGCTGAATCTTGTGCTGATTTAGAACATATGATCTCAGTCGTCTATGGCCTCTCCCATCCACCCTCACTGCAGTCATTAACTAAATTAGGTACTTAGATTTGATTTGCGCCTCTTCAATTCCATCAATTCTCAGAACCCATTAGAAGATGGTAATGAGTAAGGGAGATACATAATATCAGTAAATCCATACAAATATGTCTAAGCAAACACATGAAGAATCTGGGAGAAGAGCTCATGTAGTTCAGTATAAATGCAAAGAAAGAAGTTTAATGCAGCTTCAGTATATCAGATTTTTACCATGTGGATCACTTGTGGCGAGCTGTGAGAAAAAAAAGATAATCATAAGGGAAAAACACAATATGGGATTGCATTTCTTCATGTTTCTCCTTGCCAAACTGGTTCATTTGTAAATGTTTCATAATTTCAATTATGCCTTTATATAACTTAGAAGAAAATCTTAAGTTCTAGCAGCTGTAGTTCAAGGCAATAAATCATTCTAAGAAGCTGTTACATGTAATTGTAACTTCAAATTTTTCCAACATTATCCATCTCTCAATCTTGTATTCCAACTGTTCCATCCCTACATTGTGACACTACTATAAAACTGGAAGGTCCATCTGGCCCCTTTATCATCTTAGCAGGTAGTGCTTATTTCAACTCTTACCTAAATTTGCATCAGAAGTATTTCAAAACAAATCCAAGGTATATGACAGCTCTATAATTTTACAACGTAGTGTAATACATTATTTTAGGGTCTTGTTTGTACTCTAAGCTGACCTTTTTTTTTGTCAGTAGTTTGCTTTAATGGGATGAAAAAAAAGAATACAGATGAGTCTTGCAGTTTTCCAGTAAAATGCTTCAGGACTATAAAATGACTCTGCCCCAAAGTGAAGAGAAAGGGTAACAGGAAGGATAAACAATAACATAAAAAGGATAATCCAACAGAAATAAATGTTTTTAGACTTGACTGGAATAATCATTTCTCATTGTCATGGAAACTTAAAGCAAGAAATAAGATATAGGGAAGAATAGCTTCCCTTGTAATTGCTGTATTCACACAGCTCTACTACTATTATACGAAATAATTAAAAGCTACTTGTTTCATGCAATGCTTAAATCTCAAAAGGCCCAGTTTCTCATCACTGCCACAATTTCCTCATATAGTTGAACCTTGTTTCACTTAGGAAGGAATCTCTGGTTGCATGCACTGCCATCCGAAGGATGTAAAGTAGCATAAATAACTTTTGCATTGTTGATTTCAGTTACTGTCTTTCCAAATACACAGCCAATACCTAATTAAAAACATAGTAAGTGGGCAGTGAGGTATAAAACACAATCTTAAGGACTAATTTATCTGGCGCTGATCTCAGTGCCTTCTTCTAAAAAAAAGATTGAATGTCACAGTTTAGAAACCATAATTTTAAACAGCCCCATATTTAAGTGCAATTTCACTAGTTTAATATCTCTGTAAACTGTTTTTGTAAACACACACTATAATGACATATTATGCCATGGGCCTACCTTGAAATACAGCTCCATAATGCCAGTCCTCACCATGATAGGTTAATTATGGAAGCATTCTAACAGACTTAAAAATTAGCCAGTTGTCCTTCATGGACTGGCAAGAGAAAATAAGTTTTCTATACGTCAGAATACATCAATTAAAAAACAGTGTTTCAACTTCATTTTAATGAGTGACAACAGGCATTCTACAGAATAAACTATAATTTTTTTTGCATTTCTTTCCTTTCATTATATAGCTGTCAGTGTTAAGGAGCTTTAGGCAAAAAGCAGATAAAGCAAATGGCTTTCATTTAAGTTTCAGCTTTCTCAATCTGAAGCAAGAGGTAAAATGTAGCTTTTTCTGTGATAACATCTTGTTTCTGCAGGTACATCAGGAACCCCTGAATAAAACAGCAAACTGATGTATGATTGCATTCCACTGAATCTTTCCTTGATAACACTTAAGTATGAAGGTCTTCCTACATTCATTTGTATCCTTGGTTAAGTAATGTATCTACAGGAATTTGACAGTTAATTAAGAATTATCCTAGTTCTTCAGTTTGTTGGCAAGTTTTCAGTAGCATTTTTTTTTTAAAGAGAAAATACTACAGCTGTTGGATTAAAAGAGTATATAAACTAAATAGCTGTTTAAATTTCACTGGTTTGCATTTTGCCAGTCACTAGTTACACAGTCCAAGGACTTGGGTTAAGTATAAATCCTCAAAATCATTTCACACATCCTTTCTTTTACTTGCATGATTAGTCAAGTCAGTTCAGCTACATGAAAAAGAGTTTTAAATGTATGATTTGTATCATGGTCCAAGCACACAGCAGAATTCCTGCAAAGTTTTATTGAAACTTTACAGACTTTGCTATGTCCTCTATAATGAATACAGTATCATTCACTTCCACAGGCTTATTATTATCCATAACTATTTCTTGTCTAAAATAGTGCTGAATCATGTAGTCTTAAATAGTTATTTTATATATTTATGAGTTTCTGTCTAGGATGATTTTCGCTGCTTATAGATTAATCAGGACTCTAAGCTGAAGCTGAGCAAAGCCCAGCTCTCTTAACTTAGAGAAAACAGAACAGCCTCTACGACAGGAAGTGTTGTTTCAGCTGCACAACATTCTTGCTTCCTTACTACAAGTGCTTTTAACTTTTAACTATTAACCACTAAGATTAGGTGCCACTGAATGATAAGGGAGATGGCAAAGAAAAGTAGTGATGTTGTAAAGCTTCATAAAAGGCTTCTGTTGGCATCAGTGCTACCAAATTCAACATGCCACAGCTTAAAACAAAACAAGAACCTAAACATGACATTCAAGGAGTTGACAAAAAAATAAAATAAAAAAAATCACAGGCAATCTTAAAAATGAATTAGTTAATTCTTTGGAGCCTGCAGCACTGAACTGCAACAAAGCAGTTATGCTGGGTACGTACATGTTGCCAAAACACAATGATAATTGGTAGACCTGATCTTGATAAGTTCATCTTCTGCATGAGATGGTGCTATAAAAATTAATCTCCTGAGGTCAACAAAGTCACAGGGATTAATAAGCTTCCGCTGACTCCACATCATCAGGTTTGAGTTGTACACACTGCCTATACTACTTTAACAAGTTCTGCAGTGAATCTGTACAGCAAAATAATCCACATCTCCTGTATTTCAGGGAACTACAGTTCACCCTTGGGCTTAAGCTGGCCCAAGAGCCTGACTGTCCAGAAATGGACGTAACTCACTTCAGCTGCATCCACGTCATCTGTCCTCCGAGTGCTGTGCACAGCTGGGCTGAAGCAAAGAACAGCAACTGGAGACAGCTATGAGGTTTGCTTCCAAAAAAATCACACTCCTGATCCAAACAACGACATTAGGGCAGACACACCCCGTGATGGCAGCAGGCAAAACTAATTAGTGACTCTAGTCCAAAGAAAAACTCCCATATAAATCAAGTCCATTTAAATTATTTCAGGGTCAAACATTATGCAATAATGAAGATTAAAAAGACTGGCAGCTAACGCATTACTGAAAAAGAATACTCTGCTCTTCAAGGCAAGCTATTATATAGTCCAAATTTATCCAGAGCTTAGGAAAAATGGAAGCATGACATTACCTACCTATTACAGCCTCTCCCAAATGGGGAACTTGTTTATAGATCAAATTCCTCAAGAAGAGGAAAAAGCCTGCCAAAAACCTCATACAGTCTCTGTGCATCATCTTCAGTAGTTAGGGTGCTCCATTTGCACAGGCTCAGTGGCAGGTAAAAATATGACACTCATGAAATTTAGACTCCTTTTCTGGTTCTTTTTGAATGATTTGTAGAAGAAACATTATTCACTGTTCTAAGAAAAGGGAGGCACTGTGTTTCCAAATAAACTACCAACAGGCAATGTGTGTTTATATGGCTTCTGTCATGCAGCATGGAGACAGAATGTATTAGTTTCCCATAAAGGCATTACTGTCAAGGTATAAATGAGATAGATACAATACCATTTATAACAGACACACTGACATTCTGTTTAGCTAGACCATTTTGAACAAGAATTCTATAAAAATATGTTAAAAAATGATTAATCTGAGGCAGGTTAGATCAATATGCACTTAATTATGGAACAGCATTTTTCAATTTTACTTTATTGTATTTCTGTATTCTACTGTTTTTAAAAAAAAACATATTTTTTGCAATGATGGAAATTCAGAATAACAAAAAGAGATTAACCTTCTTGAAGTTGATGGGGAGTCTGCATTGTGTAAGGACCCACATGGACCTCACAGCAAGAAAAGAGTATTCTTACTTTAAATTTTATTTTGATGAAATATATACATGTATGCCTGAGCAGCACGTGGCGTATTTGATCTCAATCCTGCTGAGAGGCCCAGCAATTACTGGAAATAGAAAGTTATATTGCACTGATAATTTTCAAGGCATTCACGTTATCTTAACCTAACTTTATAAAAAAATGCTTCCATTATCTGTAATTTTAAACCAATGGAAACAATCACAGAAACTGGTAACAACCAAATACAACATAATGTCATGCGAAATCAAAATAAACAAGTATTGTATCATCAAGGTAAAGTTACGAAATATATTTTAACGATGAAGAAACTAAGGAGAGAAAATATACTAATTTTCTTGTTCTCCAAGCTGACAAACACTTGCAATTAGGAGCAGATGACTATTAACTCTAAAAATTGGTACAGAAGGGCCTTGACTAAGGCTAAAAGTGTGCTAGAAACAAATCTCACCTGCTGCATTTCAAAGTTCCAGGTAAAATCACTAGATCTGTCTACCTTACATGTCAGAAACAAAATTTTCATCTTGTACAATGTATACAGTAGAATGACTATTTCCTCATTGCAGGAAATGGAAAAAAGGATAAATTATCATAGCAAAACTGCCAGAAGCCATATATTTTACTTTGTTCTGATTTAACTCTCATTTCCAATTCAGCTCAAACTACAATGATGCTGACTAATGACCTGAAACACAGCAGGTGAGTGCATACATTGAAACGGTTCTAAGATAGTTTTAAGTCAAAACTAATAAAACCATCTTTTAACACCTAGTGATGCTTGTATCATCCCACATAATGTCTTTCCCTAGGATAAAATTAAAAGATAGGTCAGATAAAAATCATACTAAGCTCTTCTTAAATATCACACTGTCAGTCACTAAAATGTACTACTACAGTTGGTTAAGTATGTCCTCCTTTTGACATGGAAGATGGTCATTTGATTTATCAGAATATAGTTTAGATTAATATAATTACACTAAAAGTAAATGTTTTGTTACAGAAATCTTTCAATGGGATGTCATTCCAGTAGCAGTGAAGATTTAGCACTTTTATGTGCTATGTCTGAAATTATCAGTGAGAAATGGAGTATTTCTGTCTACATCAAGGAGAAATTGCTCAGCAGGGTTTGGCATTGCTTCCGTAATACTCTTTGAAGTTCTGCTATTGCATGCAAATTGTCCTTAAAACATTTTAAAATACTCTTCATTTATATAGAGAACAACATTAGAGCAATCAGGAAACGTATTAATTTTTCTATGGAGAAGAAAAATCCTAAAGAAAAATAATAGCTGTGTGCAGAATATTAGCCATGTTTTACCAAGTCTCAAACCAACAACAATAAGAATATTCTGGCTTGGTGTTTAGGCATTTTTCCTGAACAGTGGAACTCCACACATAGGAAGGAAACAAACAAACAAACAAAAAATGACTCACTATGAATTGAACAACCTACTTTGCTTCATTGTGTTGGTTTCAGCTTATCAAAAAGAAAACAAGCATCTCATGCCAGTCCCATGTTCAAAGGCTGTATGTGAAGCAGAAGGATCCTCATCATCAAGCAAATCAGAGTGTATAATTTCTGCACCAAAATGGCGTATTCTAGAGAAAGGTTAAACCATGTGGCATTACCAGCACACACAGATGTTCATCACCTTTCTCCACCATTCAAGTTTTAATGACTCAGGTATTTAAAAATACAACAAGGATTAAATAAACTTTTAAACTAGCCTTATAGATGAGTAGCCTACTTACTGGTTTCTTCTGAAATTTTGTGTAACATTGAAAAGTGGAAAGCCAGAATACATGTGCTGAATCCAGGTATTTTCTCATCATGAAAACACTTAAGATGATTATCATACATCTGGATTAAAATTGTGCAGGTTTATAGACTGTGGACTGTTGTGTCACATCACAAAGTCCAATGAAGGGGTCACAATCCTGCAATTCTCAGTACATCTCATTTGTACAATGACTAGTCCACCCACAAAGCTTGCTTCCTAAGAGCGTACAAATTAAGCAGTAAATATTCCGGATTTTTCTCCCTGTTGTGTGTAGGGAAAGGGAAAAGCAGAATTCACACCATCACATACACACTTTATTTATTGATGTCTTTGTTGCGAAGAAGGTTTATCCTTGTACAAAAATATCCATAGGCAAAATTAAGACGTATGCTTCAATTCAGCCATTGCAGGCTGAATAATGTATTATGTCGTACTAAGGTATTTTTCATTATACAGAAAACATTACTGGTTTGAATTTTGTTTACCATCAATCCTCGTGTACACATTCTAGACTGCTAAATTTCTGCCCAGGTGTACATTCCTATTTTCAAATGCAGGTTTTGTATTCATTTATATCAAGTCTACACACTCAGAATATGACTGGGCCTATGTATGTTTTATGGGAACACATCTCGGCACAGGAGGCACAGAAATTAATTCACAAAAGCAAAGTGCTGCAGTTCTAGCTTTTTGTTTTCCCCAATGGCATTCACCTTTTTGAAAGATAAAAAAGGTAATTTCTGATGGAATAATTTGTTCTTATTAGGAAACAAAAGCTGTTTATTGTCCTCCTTTGTTTTGCACCAAGTTTTGTGATGATTTCTTTTGCTATTATTTGCTACAGTTATTGAAGATGTGAGGTGACTGATCTGAAAGTCATTTCCCTTTATTTAATTGCCTAAGCATACACACAGCTTCTTATCCTTAGGTACCATTACTTGTTGATTCTGGATTTTATTTTTGATGTCTTCTCTGAAAGTTCTATTTCCTTATGTGGAAAAAAATTGAATGAGAGAGAATACAAGAATGCAACACAGATAATTTTGACCTCTAGGCTGCAAAACTGCTTGCAATAATGTTTCCAAGATTTTTGCACATTTGGAAAGTCCCTGGTGACAGTTCAAGAATGACAACATAATATCTCAATGTCTGCTAGATCACTATTTATTTGTATGCCTGAATTAAAATCAGAGTCCTCTTACTGTTTCTGTTAGATGCAATTCCAAGCTTCCACATATATATAGGGGAGCTTTGTTTTCCTGAGAAACAGATCTACAGAGAGATGAAGCAGTATGCCTGAACTCATGGTATAGATCCCTAGCAGAAAAGGAAACGAGGTTTTACAAGTCCCAGGCAATGCTGACTTTTTTTTCTTTGTATTTAACACTATGAAATATCAACAGAGAAGGTACTGCACAGACCTTCAGTTATTCCCTCTTAAAGTTTTAAGAGAGGCTAAATTACCCATACTAAAATAAGGGGATACCGATAATGTAATCGTCCTTCAGGTTTGCTACGCTGGACTTACTGAAACCAACACCAAATTTAGGACACGAAAAATCACTGCATATTCATGGACAGTAATTTACAGATTTTTAGTGAGCTAATTTTAACTGTAATCTTTTGTGCAGTATTTTATGTCTATTAAACATCATACGATACTTAAATTTTCAAATAAAAATTCTCTGCCAGTTATAGAAGTGAAAAACTGACGAAAAGTCTGCATGATTAGAACTACATAAATCAGTAAGGAACACAGAATCCATCTGAAAGGAAATCATGGTCTTCATGGTTTCTGGTTACACTTAGTATTTTTAACGATGTTATTTGCCAGTTGCTCAGTATTGAAACTCAGAGCTGGAATCCACTGTATATAAATTCAGGTTTCACATTAAACCCTAAACCTATATATTTCTAAAGATTCTTTAACAAAATCAATTTCTAAAAACAATCCCGCACTGAAACAATGTTTTCATGAGTTGGCTTGCATACTAGTTAGTATCAGAAGTTCGTATCTAGTTTGGTATCAGAAGCATATTATTCTACTACATAAATTAGATTAAGTTAAAAATTACAATTGATTTTTAACAGAGAACTAATAGAGACTTTAATCATAATTGTGCACATACCCTGCAAAATTGGGTGGGTTTTTTTGTGGGGTTTAGTTTGTGCGGGTGCAGGGGAGGGAGTCAAGTAGGGTTGGGTTTTTTCCCTCAAAAAAGTAGGAAAAAGCCAGTGGAAATCACTTTGTGACAAAGAATATGAGAGAACCAAAACTCAGCATCACATTCATCAGTGTAATAATTAGAAATTGCCTCCATAAAGATACACTGAGGAGGTCACAGCTGTACAAGCGAATCATGCACTTTGAGGGGTTTTGCTTTTCTTCTTCTGGTGCTTTGAAAGTTCTGTCCAAAGAACTTATAAGCTTTCCTGATCTGATGATGCTGAGAAATTTACTTGATGAGGTCTCCAAACATAAAATACAGCTTCTTACCAGGCAACTGTTGAACTAAAGTCACGTGTAGAGGCTAACTAGTACTGCAAAGAAAATACCAAGCAGCTGTAATCTGTGATACGGGTAAATCTGGGACATGCCTATTCTATTTTTCAGGAGAGGGGACATGCCATTTGGTATCGTCTAGTGAAACAACAGCCATTGCCTACACTGGCTCTGAAATTAGAACTACACCGTCATAAATCAGAAGTGTCATCTGCGAGTTTTCATAATAAAAATGCCTTTGCGAAAACAGCATGTCATTATTAAACACATTAGCTGTCCAAACTACTTGTACTGCCAACAAAATCAAGGTTTTACTAATTTATTCGGTAAAAAGGGATTCAAAGAAAGTAAGGACAGAACCACATAGGCAGATCCCAGCTAAGCGGGAATTCTTCCATCGTATCACACAGCCTAACTTACAACAGAGGTCCTGAAATCTCTTCTTGCATATCTGGGGCATTATTCTTGGAATTGAAGAGCTCCAGCAGAGAATATAATAGAACCATAATGTTTTTCTAATCTTTCTAAGTTTGTGCAAAACTTCCAAAAGCCATAATTCCAACATCCATTTTTGTTATTTTCCCTCTTTTTCACTTGTGTTTAACACAGGCCTTTTTTTAAAGGGAGTTCACAACTGATTTCATCTATTGTCAATCTAGAGTAAAGAGAGAAAATTTCAGAACATTTTTCATTGGATTATGATAGTCCTTTGGTTAGAAACAGAATGTTACTTTTCTTGGCCCTACAGAAGAAAGAACGGAGAGAACAACTGAACACAAATATTCATAACTGAAACAGCAGTGCACAGTTTGATGCACTAGTAAACTACTGACTTCCATTTATGCTAAGATGATTTGAAAGTTGTTCAGTTCGGTTTCCCTCAAGCAAAACACTCCTTAATACAAATAGATCTAACCATGTCGCCTTAAATATCTGAGGTTATGTGCTTTGGAAATCACAGGTTACCCACGATCATGTCTCAGTGTCCCAGCTCTTAACATTTCACTTTGAGCCATAATTTCATTTTTAATTATTGCTTTTTATCTTGATCTCTTTCTTCCAGAGCTACCTAATGCATATGCTTGAAAGCATCACTCTTATTATCATTATTAATATCAGAGAAAACACTTTGAAATGAAGAGACCTGCCGGACTGAGTACTTGATGGAAGTCTTGGCATGTACTTAACCAGCAGGCTACTCATTACTGGGCACTCATGGAACAGGACAACCTTAAGTACCCCATTATCAGAGGAGTAACTCTCTGCTGTGCAGTGCAGCAATTCTAAGACTACACCAGGTATCATTTTAGTCATGATAATACATGTTGACAAATGACTTCTCAACTTTTCTGTTGGTAGCATTGCTTTCAGGAAAGCATGATGCTTGATGTTGCAATCAGCAAAGGCAGTGAACTAACACCTCTGAGCTCTGCCAAGCAATGATCCAAATACAGGGATAACAACTGCTGAAACCTCTGCTCTTTTTATGCTGTGCCATTTTTTACCTCTTTTCAATTCTTGCTGTGCCTTCCAGACCGTGGCGCTGAGAGACAGAAAGACTAGAAAAGAAACAGTAACAGGAGGAAAACCAATACCAGATGTTGGCACTGGTTATTCATCTGATAAAATATGCAAAAGTGATGTAAGAAACAACTAACTGGAAGCTAACAGGAAAGCACTGCATCGTTCTTATTTGATTATCTAAAATACCACCTCACTAGAATCCAGAATAAATTTGCTCCCTAATAAATCACTTTTCTGCAAAGACATTGAGTATAAAGAAGAGACTGAAGAAGTGTAAAGGAGAACTGGAAACTATTCTAAGAGCTTCATATGCTTAAACATTGTAAACTGTCAAGCTCCAATATGAAAGTTTTCTACTGTTCTAGCTAGTGTTTGTTCTAATGATATGAAAAGGCTTTTGTCTCTACAGAACTTCTGGCTCAACTCTTCCCTTCTGTGTTATCTTCCTTTTGACCTCTTTTGACCTCTTTCTGGCCATGTCAAAGCAACTTTCAGTAGACCTAAAACTGCTGTACTTAATTTTGTGAGATGCAGAGCTGTCACTTTCCTGTTGAGAGCTCTAGCAGTATTAACACACATGGTTATTCATAGATCTTGGAACAAAAAAATGGTTTCCCTTTCACTAAACTTTCTGCCATTTTTCAAGCTGCTATAGGAATTGAGCATGTGCCTCTAAGCAGGCCAAGTAATAGATAGCTGTTTTTTCCAGTGCATAATCCAGAAAATTGTTCCACATGTGTTGATTCATTCTTTAAGATGAGATACAAGATGTTTACAACCTTCTTGTTACTCATGCTGAAAGGTCTCTTTTTGTTTTATTAAATAATACAAATATTCCAATGCTCAGAATTAAGTAGCATAGAGACAAATTTTAGGAATCAATATTTTTTTGTTGTTGTGAGATTTTGTGGATCTTGTGAAGTGAAATAAAATCTTTCCTCCAAATGGTTAATCTTAGTGATGTGATTTACTTTTTCCTTGGAGGGGGGAGCAGATAGTGAACTTCTTGTTCACCTCGTTTATTTTAGCAATGCTCCCATGTCCTTTAGAAAGGTATAGCTGCAGTGTCTGAAGTGGATAAGCTCAAGTGAGTTACAGTTAATGCCGACCAAGTGACACAGAAGCCTACTAATCAGTTCATAGAAAATAGCAGAAGTTCAGAAACAACAGAGTCCAAAACTGAAAGAAAACCTCTTCATGAAAGAAAGGTATTAGAGACTAACCACTGTTCTGAACGATAACTATAGACTGAAAAAGCAAAAGGACACAAATGAAACAACAAAACGGAATCGCCAGTTATGCTTTGTCAAGATAGATGTACTGGTTTTGGTTAGGATAGAATTAATTTTATCCATAGTAGCTCATAGGGTGCCATGTTTTGGACTTGTGACCGAAACAGTGTTGATAACACACCCATATTTTAGTTATTGCTGAACAGTGTCTGCACAATGTCAAAGCCTTTTCTGTTTCTCACACTGTCCTGTGAGTGATTTGGCGGGGGGTGCACAAGAAGTTGGAAGGAGACAGAGCTGGGACAGCCGACCCCAACTGATCACAGGGATATTCCATACCATAAGATGTCATGCTCAGCAATAAAAGTCTGGGAAAGAAAGAGGAAGGGGAAACATATGGAGTTACAGAGTTTGTCTTCACAAGTAACCATTACACGTGATGGAGCCCTGCTTTCCTGGAGATGGCTAAACATCTTGCCTGCCAATGGGAATCAGTGAATGAATTGCTCATTTTGCTTTGCTTTTATGCACAGCTTTGCTTTATTAACTGTCTTTATCTCAACACATGAGTTTTCTCACTTTTACCCTCCTGATTCTCTCCCCCATCACACTAGGAACAGAGTGAGCAAGTGGCTGTGTGGGGCTTAGCTGCTTACTGCGGTTAACCCACAATAGGAAAGAAGATATTTTTAACAGATCAAATTATGGAAACCCATTATAAAGCAATGCAACTAGAAAGAACTATCATAACTGAATCAGAAAACAAACCTTTATTTTTTTCAAAAGCAAACCCATTTCATTGTCAGCAAAAAGGGATTTTGTTCCCTAACAAGTAAGTGATTACGACAGACCACAGAGGGATAATGGTTCACCTAGTGACCAAAAGGAAAGAAATTTAAAAAAAAAAAACAAAAAAAAACCAAAAAAACCCAAAAAAGGTAAGTAATCCTGATGGAACACGACTATATATAAAATGGAGTGATATCACTGACAGAGAAGATACAAAATCAACCCCCTACTGTATTCTGTAGTCTACTACTCTTACAGAACAGTGAGAGCATTGTAAGGATGTTGGAGAGACTGAAGCATACAGGGAACTTCTTCAGCATGTTTCAGGTAACTATGACTCTTTTCTAAGGAAACCTAGGAACGAAGACAGGGCAAGGAGGGGATTAGACCACTACAGGCTCCTTCCAGGCTAAGTTACTTTATGATAGAACCAACCATTCATACCTCCAGCATAAAGTACTTACACATTAAAGAAATTATACCAAGGACAAACTGATGGATGCACTAATCTTTGAAAAATAAATGCTTCTGGATCCTAGATTTATGGAGGGGAGTCAGTTTGGACTAGCTGTATATAAAGGCTACCAATCCACATTCAGAACCTAAGTAAAATCTACGTAAGTAGATTTCAAAATCAAGTACAAAACAAATCAATGGCAATATACAAAGCAAAGATGTAAAACTGTTTTACAACAATAACTGTTTAAGACCAGGCAATGCAGCAAACCTCTGCATGAAAGCACTGTGATTCAGGAGTGGCAATGAAACAAGAATTGGATAAAATAATTCATGTATTGTAGCTAGAATCCGATGGAAAAATTCCTGGAATTGTATCCATTAAAACTAGCGGCAATAAGCTACAACTTCACTTCAAACAATGAGTATGTAACATTTCAAAATGTCACCTTCCATATTGCTTCCAGAGAAGCAGCAGAATCAGGTAGCGGAATAAGTTCTTCAGCAGATTTCTGAAAAAGCCCTCCCTGGAAATGAGTGGATAATTTTAACAGCAGGTAAGGACAAGAAAGGTCTGATGGTTTCAGAGTCCTGATTTTATACTAACGCTAGGAAGAAGGAGGATGACCAACTTCAAATTTTGTGTTCTTGCTACCAATAAGGCAACTACTCCTAACTGAAAATTGAAACATTTAGTTCACTGCTAAAGAAATGAAAGCTGTACAAGTTAAAACAACTACTACAGAGTGAGGTCCCTAAAAAAAAAAAAAAGAAAAAACTAATTTAAAGATTCTATTAAAACTACTTTTAATAACAAAACTATATTGAATAAACAATATGTCACAGAAAACCACATACCAAGCAGAAATCAGAGCTGCATAGTACATGTTCACATCCAAAGGTTAATCACACTTATAATTTAAGGAAATCATTAAATACTATAGTACCTAACACAAATAACAGCTTCATATTTATCCCACTCAATGAAATTTTGGATCAGACTTTTAAGAAATTCATGCAGAACAGAGAGGAGAACTAAATGCCTTCAGATCTTGTACCTTAATTTGCCCTGCTTTTTCACTCTATTGGTTTAAATGCTGTCATAAACTAAGCCCTTATTTCTTGGCAAACGGATGCCCACACCAATAGGAATAAACACTTCTTAGCCTTCTGAATTTATTTCAGGACTTATTACAGTAGCTGAAATAATATACTCCACCCATAATTAATAACATGTTCATAAACGTGGATTTAATATGACAGAAAAAGAAATGTCCATTTTATCTGCTGCCCAGTCATGTATTGTGCCCATTTATCATGAACCGTGTATACCTGCAGAAACATCAAGAATAGTAAGTTATCTTTTTATGAAGAGCATCTGCACACCTCCACTTCTAGATTTATCCCTCAAAATCAGTCTATGTGGAAAATCAATCACGCAGCATGTATCATTTAACTTCTTTTAAGTGTCTCAGACCATCCACATGAGATTCAGTTACCAAAGAACAGGTATACACATCAGACTTTATGGTCATAATGTGCAGCACTGACCTCATTGTCTGTCTTCAAACAGGCTTTAAAGGAGCTACATGACTGCATAAATTCAGTGTCATTAAAAAATAACTGTTTCTTCTTGCTAAGCTCTGTCTCATTCTCTATCAAAAGGAATAGGACACTGATTTTCACTGTGAATTTCTTCTGGACAGTTGCCCAGGTGCTAAATAAACTCTGTGTATGCCATTGCTAAGGCTTGTCAGCGTCGTTAGTATAGCCTGTCACTCAAATGAGGCAAACGGCAAACATTAAACCAAACATCAGCATCAGCAGACAGTTTCTGGGCTCCCAGTTCTCCTTCATGCAGGAGCAAAAGTCTAGAAAAGGAACTGACAATGATAGAAACGTAAAACAAATTTTCAAGTTGTTGGAATTTTCAACTGTCCAAAGAATTCATAGAAGCTATTCTTATTTTTACTACTCAAGGCCCAAACCTGCTCACATAAACAGTTCACAACTAGATAAAGAACCTGTTTGAAAGTAGTAATTTTATTACCCACCTAATGAAAGAAACACCATGTTATGGCAATATGAAAATCTTCAACACAGAGAGAATATCTGCATTGTCTAAGGAAGAACACATACACATAGATATTCCTTGACCCCAAAAAAAAAAAAAAAGTCAATTAAAAAAAATAGTATAAAAAGAAAATATGTTCAGGAAGCATCTTTCCTGAGTGGTATAATTTCCACTGCACATTGGTAAGGCAATCTCCCAGTACAAATTACAGCATGTGAACAGTGAGCTTTCACATTAAGTGATCACTGAAGTCTCATTTATGCAGTAGGCAATGGTGTACATGACAACATATTTTTGTTGCACAGTGAATCTCAGGGAAGTTTTTCTTTTTCCCCATTTACTATTAGATCATTTTCCCACAAATCCCCTCAATATTCTATTTTATCGATCTTGTTTTCAATTCGCCTACACTCTGGACATTTTTACACACCCCTGACATCAAATATGATAGACTTGAAGCAGAAAATAGAGCAAGCGAGAGAGAAATACTGTGCTAGAACTACATTCCATCACAAGATACATTTGTGAGAATGTAACTCTTCACAATATCCAGCTGGTTTTAGTTGGGAGGTTCATTTTGGAAACAAAAAAGGAAAATATGTTCTGACAATGTCAAAATTATTCTGCTTCCAAATTACTTCTCCTTTCAAATTCTGTTTATATTATTTTATATTATAATGGCACACATGAAAACATGAACATGAAATAGAAACCCAACGTAACTCAAAAAATTTGGATCAACTGCTATTGGTTCATTTCAGTTGGAAAATAACAAGTTGAGGAAATTTGGGTTTATCTGGACGGAAACCAGATCTCTAAATTTAAAGTTCTAAACCAGAACATACAGTTTTATGGAATTATCGGATGGTACAGCTGAATCCAAAAGCAAAGCAGTGGGCATTATGTCTCCTAGAGCACACACATTCAGTAAAAAAACTCACGCCTAGCAAGAAGTACTAACAGATCTCCCTTTCCAAATTTCTACATAAACCAGGATTTAGAGCTTCAAGTTTCTTTTTTTGACGCCCCTTTCTTAAGGAAAGCAGCCATAAAGCATTTTTTGTGAAAGTCTTAAAAACAAAATCAAATGCCTTCTTCTTCCATTGCATCCACCTTACTACAGATCACATTTCAGAATCTGGCCTTCAATTTCATATTCCCAACATGAATTACAAGATTACCTAAGTGACTTTAATTGCAAAAATGAATGATTTTCTATTTTCCAGTGGTACTGCTCGTATTTACTCTGAAGCAAAGATGTGTCAGTTTATTTTAAGGGACAATACAGCAGAGTCTATCTCGTCTATTTATTAATTCCTTAGTTTCTGTGTATATGGACAACAATGTACCATTGATAAAGATGGTAATTTATTCTTAAATCTCAAGACAAAGTCTCACACATCTGTTTTTTAATATTTTAAAATTATTTTCTACTTTATTTATTTTCTAAATTAGGCCCCTTTGCTATTTGGTTGGGGTTTGTTTTGGTTTGGTTTCAGTTTTTTTAAGTCATCTGGAAAACGCATTCATGTTATGTTCATTCATCATGGCCCTGGGTTTTCCATTCAAATAGGCCAGCTGAGACCTTCAGAACAAATTTAAACTGAAACCCTAAACACTCACATGTATGGTACTACACAAAAGCAATTTAATTTCAGACTTTGTGAAAATTTAAGAGTTAGAAGTTTTGACAACTTTCAGAAATAAAAGGTCACCTAGTACCCATGAAACTGTATGCTGTCCTTGGAAACAGTGTCCTCTTGCAGCCAGTTACCAGTGTACTTGCAGTTTATCCTCCTCCCAGATTCTGAGATTCTCTCCTCTTTCAGCAGATGATCTACTGTCACTATTAACTCTCTTTTAACCACTTTTACCTTGCACAAATTGGAATAATCACACCATTCTCATTCACTCCCCCTGTAAGCACTCTTGAGGGTATAGTTTTATGATGACATACCATTCGTTCATCTTTAATTGTGCAACTGAATCTTAGTATTATCTTGATAACATGCAGTTGCCTCATCTGCCACAAGTCTAAGCAGTATGTATGGTCAGACCCTTCAGCCTGTTTTCTCCAAAGACTCTTCCTGTGCCCACAGTCTGTCTTCCTTTCCACCTTTCCAACCTTGACATTGTCCATTAAATCTATTAGGCTTTCCAAGGCTGGCTGCTCCACGACAGACCATAAAAAAAAAAGTAAAGTATTCTAAACTATTGCCAATTACCTAGATTTAGCAATTTTGACCTGCAGTTATTGAAGCTCTAAATGGTGATAAATACTTCATATATTTTAAAGTTACTGCATTTTTTTTAACTCAGCTGAAGTAGAAACATCTGGAAAAGTAATAAGGAAGAAAAAAATCTGCTCGATGCTCACTTTTTAAAAACTACTAAGTATACCCATAGTACAGTAATCGATTTCACCTACTCTTCATTATATTCCAAGTACACTGACTTATTAAGACAATGCTCCTCAGAAAGTGACCTTACAAAGTCACAGTACTGAACATATTTAATGCACAGATACATACTACATACCCTACTGTTGCAGAATGAGCTGGTATCATCATATCAAGGTAGGGAAGCATCACTACCACTCACTACTGCAGGACAAAGGGTTTATGTAAGACAGAGACAGCTCAGATGTGTTTCCATGCTGAAAATATAGCACTAACTTCATATCTATCAGCTCCACTCAAGATTTGCTGGGCGCTGCAGCACAGAAATACGGTCAATGTCATTTACTCCATCAGAGGGCTTGAATTCTGGGCAGTAAAACCAGACAGTGCAAAAAAACCCAAACCAAGCAAAACAACACTGAAGCTCTACAAAGGAAAAGCATGTAGCTCTAGGCGCACAGCAAATCTCAGTTCTGAATCCTAAATCCTTGCCCACTGCTTCCATGGCTCCAAGACCATTCATCCCAGTTTGGTTTAAGTCAATCCAACTTTGTAACGCTGCCAGAATGAGATGGCACCTCCCTTGCACCTGCAGTAATGCATTTGGATCAACACTGTCAGCTTGGGTTGATCAGAAAACTGTGCCCTGAGGACTATTTATAGGGGGAGGGAATGGGAATGTTTACTTCACACTGGGCCAATTCACCCGATATGAATGTGATCAGAGTGCATTTATCTGTTAGTTTTCAAATTTCTCCTCTAATTTTTCCTGTTCTAGTTGCAGGAAGTGGCATGGTATTCCTAAGGAAATGGATGCTTACTACATATCTGAACATCTAAAATCTGTGTCATACCTGACGGCTAGGTAAAGTCTTTGAAATGTTGCGCGACTGGTACTAAATCTCTCAGAAAAAAAACTCTTCTAAGAGACATGTTAAAATCTTAGTATCAATTTCCTTTCCAGGCTCTGTAAGAAGGAATCTTATTTCTGCAAATGCATATTATACAAATGAAGAAACAAGGACAGGGAGGCAGGTACTGTGTTGAGTGACAGGTCAGGTGTTTCAAGAATCAAAGTTCCACAAAGAATAGCACTTAAAAAGCTTCATCTCAAAAGGGGGAAAACACTTTTGACCTCTTTTTTCAATAAAGGGCAGATTACTGGTCAAATATCTCTCTAGGAGGAAACAGCCTCAAGTGGCACAACAGGAGGTTTAGACTGGATATTAGGAACAATTTCTTCACTGAAAGGGTTATCAAGCATTGGAACAGGCTGTCCAGGGAAGTGGTTGAGTCGTCATCTGTCCTGGTTTCGGCTGGGATAGAGTTAATTTTCTTCCTAGTAGCTGGTATAGAGTTAATTTTCTTCCCAGTAGCTGGTATTGTGCTGTGTTTTGGATCTACGATGAGAATAATGTTGGTAACACACTGATGTTTTAGTTGCTGCCAGGCAGTGCTTACACTAAGCCAAGGAGTTTTCAGCATCTCATACTGCCCTGCCAGCGAGCAGGCTGAGGGTGCACAAGAAGTTGGGAGGGAACACAGCCAGGACGGCCGACCCCAACTGGCCAAAGGGCTATTCCATACCATATGACATAGTTCTCAGCATATGAAGCTGAGGGGAGTCGGCTCGGGGGTGGTGGCCACTGTCAGGGGACTGTCTGGGCATCCGTCAGCGAGTGGCGAGCAACTGCATCATGCATCACTTGTTTTGTATATTCTTTTATTATTATTTGTCATTCCTTTTCTGTCTTATTAAACTGTCCTTATCTCAACCCCCAAGTTTTACCNGCAGTGCTTACACTAAGCCAAGGAGTTTTCAGCATCTCATACTGCCCTGCCAGCGAGCAGGCTGAGGGTGCACAAGAAGTTGGGAGGGAACACAGCCAGGACGGCCGACCCCAACTGGCCAAAGGGCTATTCCATACCATATGACATAGTTCTCAGCATATGAAGCTGAGGGGAGTCGGCTCGGGGGTGGTGGCCACTGTCAGGGGACTGTCTGGGCATCCGTCAGCGAGTGGCGAGCAACTGCATCATGCATCACTTGTTTTGTATATTCTTTTATTATTATTTGTCATTCCTTTTCTGTCTTATTAAACTGTCCTTATCTCAACCCCCAAGTTTTACCATTTTTCTGATTCTCTCCCCCATCCCACTGGGGGGTGAGTGAGCAAACAGCTGGTGTTTAGCTGTCTGCAGGGTTAAAGCACAACACCATCCCTGGAGGTATTTAAAAGACGTGTAGATGTAGCACTGAGGGACATGGTTTAGTGGTGGATATGGCAGTGTTAGGTTTATGACTGGACTCTGTATTGGGTCTGGCTGAGGTGGAGTTAATTTTCCCTGTAGCAGCCCTCATAGAGCTGTGCTCTGTATTGGCAGCTGGAAAGGTGTTGGTAACACCCCAGTGCTTTGGCTACTGCTGAGCAGTGCTCGCACAGCATCAGCGCTGTCTCTCCAACATTCCCCTCACCAGGAGGCTGGGGGTGGGCAAGATCTTGGGAGGGGACACAGCCACGACAGCTGACCCAAACTGACCAAAGGGATATTCCATGCCACATGTTGTCTGCTCAGCCGTAAAAGCTAAGAGAAAGGAGGAGGAAGTGGGATGCATTCGTAATTACGACGTTTGTCTTCTGGAGTAACCACTGAGTGTACTGAAGTCCTGCTTTTGGGGAAGTGGCTGGACATTGACTGCTGATGAGAAGTAGAGAACAATTTTTTTGTTTTCCTTTTCTTCCACACATGGCCTTTGCTTTTGCTGTATTGAACTGCCTTTATCTTGACCCAGGAGGTTTTTTTTTTTCCCATCTCATTTTCTCCCCCCTGTGTTCTGCTGGGGAAGGGAGTGATAGAGCAGCTTGGTGGGCACCTGGTGCCCAGCCAAGGTCAACCCACCATTGACTCAATGATCTTAAAGGTATTTTCCAACCTAAAAGATTCTATGATTCTATTACAGCAATACTATATCAAAGTAACACATTATTCCTAGCTTCAACATCCAACACCGAAAGTCCTGGTATTAATCTCCGCTCTGAGGATGGGATTACTTAGTGTCTTCTTTGGATATTTTATGGCAGTCTTTAAGATCTAAATACCTATAAACCAGGTATTTATCTGCCTCCCATGTAACTCAGTCTCATGATTTGTGACTTAGAAACCTCTACACTCAAGTACTGACAGTCTTTGTAGCTGTTACTTTACCTAACCATGCAGCAGAAATCTGAAGCAAAAGGAACAGCAAGGCTAATGGGAGAACATAGATGAACAGGGGCAAAGAACATAACTGGGACAGAAAGACTACTGGGAGTAAGCTTTTCTATTTGGAACACTGCTCAGGCTATACCATGTGAAAAAAAAAAAGAAGCAGAAATTGACCTTCAAACATACATCAATGTGACATGAGCCTGTTTGATCATGCAATTAATATCTGTCATGCAGAGTGAGATCTTAGGAACAAAATGATCAACACACAGTGTCACTGATAATCTTTGACTGGCAACCTGAAGGGCCCAATTTGTCTAAATATATCCATGTTTACTTGGCTTTTCACACAGTCAACCACATTTACTATTGATTTCAACTGCACCCACCTGGGTGGGTATCCTTGTATCCACTGTCCTTGGATACAACACCAAAAAGTGATTTCGAATCTACTGTTAGACGTAAAATACAGATTTCATACATCCTATTTGGTTTTGTCTATTAGTTCTCACACCACCCTGACAAAGCAAATGAAAATTCATTAAATGTTCACAATACTACATAAAGTTTTACACTTGTAAGCCAATTTTTTCCCTCAAGAAATCACAACAGCATCACTGACAGCAGAGGATCTAAACAAAGATAAACCATTTCCCACCAAATGAGGATGCAATCCTACTTTTTTTTTTTTTTTTTTTATAACCTGTACACATTTTGCTCCCTTGGGCAGAAATAACAGTGAATCAGTCACTTTCACCAGACGGCATGCTTCATATTGAATCAAAAAACTGTACTGAAGAAAGAATATAATTCTCCTGGCATGACAGGTTTCAAACCAGTCCCTCCTGCGGAGATCTACAGAACGGAAAGACATGTCTTTCAAAATCAGTATTTTGTGAGTTAATCTTCCCATTTAGTAACTGTATTGAAAAATAAAACAGGGAAGTATTTCAAATGACACCTTGGAAAAAAAAAACCCTGTGAAAGAAGGTGCTGAACAGACATACTTTTACTACACTTACTGGTAATGAGATCCACTTTATTTTTTATTAGTGTTACTTCTTTTACAAAGACCTACATTCCTCTTGAAAACAATAGCATAGTGATATCAAAACGCACTCAAGAAAAGCTTGGAATCGTTACATAATTTGGGTAACATTAGAAAAAAAAGGAGTATCCTGAAGCAAAAAAGGTACCACAGAGTGGGGCTTAAATGGAAGCAAAAGACAAACCCAAAAGTTCATCAGTAACTTGAAGGCTGGGGAATAGTTGAAAAGCATGCGCAACTGCATTTTTCAATGATTACACATTTTCTCAAGTTAAATGTTTCAAGTCTTTTCCAATAACAGTATGAACCAACTGTCATGTTAAATCAAAGCAAGAATGCCATTAAAATAATTGAGTAAATCTTGAGCTGGTTTACACAATCCTTTTAATGCAACAGTTTGCACCACTTGAATATTTGCTCTGGTCCAACTCAATTACAGCAGCATTTCAACACAGTAATTAAGCCTGTTTAACTCAAGTCAAATAAAAACATGGTGGCATTACTTACAAAGTCCTTCTTAGTTCTTTTTTCCTTTAAATAATTAAAAAAATTAAATTAAAAAAAAGAGAGGAATGAATTCAGTGATTGGTTGGCTTGGAAACTTCAGTACTGTTTATTTACACCTCTATTTAAGGATGTATCTACCAATCTGACATATTGGTCTACCTCCTTCTAAGGACTTCCTTCAGTAATCATTAGACAACATGTACCTTTCAACTGGGAGTGGTTTGTGGAATTATTTTTATCGTGTCTATTTAGAAAACCTGCAAAAATGTTTTTCAGTCCAATGTCTTTGTGAGGTTAATTGCGAAAAAGTAAATAACTAAAAGGTATCCATTGTTATGGCTGTTGTTCAATAAAACATTTTCTTTCCCTTACAAGGAACATCAATTTTTCTTTCTTGGTGACATAAGCTATAAAGAACTTGTTATGACAGCAGTAAGTCCAAAAAATTCTTCTTCATGTTCCTAAAATAAAAATCAAACTTCTCCAAGAAATGTTGAATTTGTTAACAAAAATAAGAGGATGTTCTGTATGAATATGCATAGATATGCTTGTTAAAAACTCTAACTTTTGCCGTACCACATCCAAGACAGTAGTGCTTAGAGAAGGGACAGATTATTCACTCTTAATTAAGATAAAGTGGTCTTATTTTAACTTCAAAAAGACAAAAAACCTACTTAGAGCCCTCTTAAATTGTTATCCTTGTAATAAAACCTGTAAGTGTTGAGTTTACACACCCACTATTCCATGGTTGGTTTGCACATGTTATTTCAGAGAAAAAGACCCACGGACTGATGATCTGGGGAAATCTGGCTGTTCTTTGGAAGAGAGTCTCCTTTTCCTAAAAAATCTGTAAGGAGACATCTCAGGTCGGAATTCTACCTGGTTTTGCAGGGCCTTGAGAACAGCAGGTTAGGATCTAGCAAGGAATTACAGTTTCCTCTTACTGTTTCAAAAATACTCAGAAAAAGCAACAAAAGCCAGACGTGGCTTCACTAGCACAGGTCTTTTTGGAAATGGGTACTGTGAATAACTCCTCCTCTCATGTTCACTGCCAAGACTTTTACTGAATGTCAAAGATTCAGCCTTGACAAAGCATCTGTAGAGATGAGTTCACTGAACTACTACTACAAAAAAAAGAAAAAAAAAGTTGTACAACACAAAAACAATACGCTTATTCAGTACAATTTAGCCCACTCATTTGAGACAATTCCCTTAAGCCCCTGAGACTCATAGATACAGCTTCATTAGAGGGACTAATTTATGTGAAATAATAAGCATAAATTCATCATGTTTTAAATTCTAGGTTACTGTGCAATGTACTAAGCATAGAGTACTGGAGAGCTCATCAGATGTCTCTAAGACATCCCCAAGTGCTCTTGTAGTGTTGTACCAAGCTATTTTTCATTTTATATGGTTCACCATTAGAAGTATTTCTGCTTAGCTTATTTAACAAAGATGCAGGGTTTTCTACAGCTTCTATAAAGCAGTAATAGCCCATGGTAACCTTACAGTTTTGCAAAGTTAATTTGTAAAGATATCTAGCCATAACCACTCTACATACAAAACTGTAAAATATTTTTGATTTAAGTACCTATAAAGGAGCTGTTCTATATATACATTATATTCATAAAGGAAATCAGTAGTTTAGATATATAAATTTATTCTACCCAAATCACTGTTGTGACAGTAGTGCTACTTACACTGCAAAGTAAGTGTTTCATACCTATGTATATGTTCAGAAGTGTATTTGGCCACTTCTTATTTTTCATTTTTAAATTCAATTACTGATTATGAAACAAGTGTCCGGTTTTCAGTCATTTTGAAGTACAAATTACGAAATACCTGAAAATCTCCTACAATCTTCTGAAACTTTGTAAATAAAACACTATTGAGTATTTTCAAAGTAATCAGATTACTACTTTATCGAACAACAAACCAAAAGATTGCCAAAAAATTCTTCTATGCTCTTTTTTTTTTGGGGGGGGAGTGGGGGTGGAGATGTCAATTTTTTAGTAAAAGAGGGGTCCTCATCTTTAATAGTTTCCTACAAGGAACTGAAGGCAGAAATGCGGAAGCCTCATCCTCCTTCCTCAGCAGAGTAAAAAAACATGTGCCTCTTCTTTTACATCTGTAACTAAAAGCAAGGCAATAAGGGAAGTCAGGGAAGGAGTCTTAGTTTGACTCTTGAGTCAAGTAGAGACAGAACAGCCATAGGCATAACAATGTTTTCCTGTGTTACTAAAATCACTTTCCTAGCACTAAAAGAAAATGACTCATTTTAAGACTTTTTTGTTGTTACACTGCAGTCTATATGACAGTTTCTTGTATAATTTGGTCACAGTTCATTCAGTCTCTCTTAACATATTCACCAATTCAGTGAACTATATCTGGAAATGAATACAGAATGAGGTTCAGATTCCAACCACTGGTGAGACATACTCGTAATGGGTCTACTAACTCAGGAGCGAGTGAACAAAAGGCTTCCTCACTACAACGTGTAGAGTCCACAAATACAATTCTCCAAACAAAACAGCTCAAACAACACTTAGAAATCAGACACAAGCATACTGTTATCAAAACCAGCAGGTGATAAAAGTGAGTAAGTCTTCCCGTGACAATGTGCCTGTATCAAACACTTGGTTGCTCCATGAAGACATGAACAACAGTCTCAATATCCAGGGCAAATAATTCTCCAACCTAGACTCTTACAATTTGAAGCTAGCATCACTACTGCCTCTTCTTGCATTCTACTTTAATCCCAAACTGCTAATTAAAAACATATGTAAACTGACGTCCTCTTGAACAGGCTATTAACACACCAACACCACACTCAGGCCTCCAGAATCATCACATCAAAAATGACAGCTTATGAAATAAACTAGATTTTATGGATTTCTTTGAATGAGGTTCCAAAATTATTCATGGATAACTTCTGCAAAATTCATTTTCATCTAGCTCTCTCTAAGGCAAATTACCATCACCAAAACCAAATTCTCAGATTATTTAAAATGATAATTTCAGAGAAATCAGATTAAGTAAATGCACAATGAGATATATATCTTCATTTTTGAAGTAATTTAAGAACAACTGTTTCAGTTCATTTTGGTGATCAAAAAAACCCCTATGTTGAAAAGTAATTCATGCAATAGCTTCAATATTTTCTTTCAAAGAATTTATAGTTTTGTCTTCCAAAAATATTTTCTGAAAGTCTCAGCGTAAACACTGTTGCTTTTTTGTGACTGCATTTTATCAACAAGAAAAAACCCCAAACTGATAACAAAAAGCTTTAGAGAAATAAGAGAACAGCCTGTATATGTATCTGTATTAAAATAGGCGCTTAAAATTGTCATGCTGAAAAAAAGGCTTTAATTTAAAACTTCCCAAACTTTATACTACACAGTATGAACACATGGGAGTGTAAACTTAATTTTCACCAAAAACTAGATTAGTGAGTCCTTTTTCTGGAATAAACCCCAAAATCACATGCACAGCTCCAATCACCTCAATAATTCCAAAGGGTAGAATCCTTTGCAAATAACAATCTCAGAAATGAGTGTCTAACTCTTTCATCATTCAAAATTTGACAACAGCTACTGCCTACTGGCTGCCATTACTGACAGGATTGGCACCTATTCTGAGGGAATCCCACAGTGAGTTTGATGTTAAGAGAACCTCACTCAACTTCTGGTTAAAAAATGCCTTATAGTACTTCCAGCCAGAAGAACTGAAGACACTCCTGAGACAGCTTTACTGGAGATCAAAAGCAGTTCCATTTATATGCAGCCATTAGACAAGTGTACTCTTTTATACTGCTCTTCAAACAAACGAGGAACCAGACAGACCTGGAGTCCCACTGTGCCAGGGTGCCAATATAACAAAACAACAAAATTCATGAGTAAAACAGGACTTCTAAGACACTACCCTTTACAGAAGTCCTACCGAACTTCATTATCATAGTGTATTTAACTTTAGTGACAGACTAGGTACTAGTAATGGTACCTTAAATTTTGAAAGGATGTCACACGCAAACAACAGCTCCTGCTTCCTGATTTTTGGCAGTGTATTGCTGATGATGGTTTTAGGTCTGCTAGGCTCTTTAACTTCATGGTTGACGTTTAGCAACAGTGTTGTTGAAGTGATGCTGTCCAAAGCTCTTTTTTAAATTGGGAGTAGGGCTGCTAGAGCAGTCTATTCACCGAAGTTTGTTGAATAAACAGCATCAACCATATACCTTGCTGGTGCTCCAGTGACAGAAGGGATTAAGTCGTCTTACTTTTCCTGTTCATTAGGCGCTTGGCTAAAGGCTGCACTGACTGCATTGAGAACTGAGCAACTGAAGATTAGAAAAGCTAGAATTGCCAGCTAGCAAATTTAGGATTACATGATCACCTTCTTGCCAAGAAGTAAAAGATACACTTACATGCTGATCTACAACTGGAGAAGATATCAGCAACACAGAAATTGAAGAATATTCTTATTGCAGCTTTTTGTCTGACATTTTCTGTTTACTAGTCCTGGAACAGAAACTGTCAAACAGCATGTTTCTTCTCTTGCCAAACAACAAAAACGTCAGCATGTTCACGGATTTGACCTTCCTCAAAAATTATTTTAGTCAAATTTTCTTGCCATGTGCAACAAATCCCGGAGATATTATACCACAAAACCAGTATTAATTCACTATGCCATGTATCAGAGAAGAGAACAAATATTTTAAGAAAATACAACTTACAAAGACCATAGAGCAGTGCCATCTAGTGATTGCCACCATAAATATAAAAGTTTGCATTAATATGTGCTGCAAATAGAGTATTATCAATAACTGAGCTTTGCTCCTATCTTACTTTCTGAGGCAAAACATTTGTGCAACAAGGTGCAAGGGGAATAATGAGTTACATCAGAGTTCATGCACTTGCCACTTCAAGAGAGCTCAGCATTTGCATTTCAAAGTAAAAATGCTACAGGTAGCAGATTCACAGGAAGAACCTACCATCATCCCTCACTACAAAGTGTTAGGAAAGAAGTTAATATTATCAGTACTCTAACACAGAAGAAGTATCAGTGAGCAATATCTCTGTTGTTACCTTTGAAGGATGTACTGACAATTACTAACTGGAATTAAACTATAGGAGAAAGGAAGGTACGTGGTTCATACGCAGGTCTGAATTATTTTCTCGGCAGCTGCAGAAAATTACCCTGTTGTACTCTAAGTGACATACCACAGTGTCTAGTTAGGAACCCTGACTGTAAAGTATTGGATTGCTTGGATAAGAATTCTTATCCAAGCACAGGAGAGAATGCAGAAAGCAAAAATATTTCTCTTTTTTTAATTTATCAAATATTTTATGATCAGCATCTGTTGCTAACTCTTTTTTTGTAGTTTCTTCTAGGGTATCTATGTAACAACTACAAATCACTGAAATAGTATTTTGAGTCTCAGATTTCAAAATTGCACAAAAACGTATGCAAAATTGTGCACAACTTTAAAATGGACATCAGCTTGAATTATGAGATGAGTAACAGGTCATTTCTTCAAGTATGAACACCAAATCATAGAGCAGAAGTTTCAAAAGAGCTTGAAGTTGTGCATCTATCTCCTTACTGCAAGTTTCAGTCAGCCTGAGCATTCTAAATCCTTCTGGTGTGTTCAAAATGTAACTAATTGTTCTAATTTAAATCGACAGAAAGGACCACGCTATAATGTATATATTGCAGGATTACTTTCTGCAGTTTTCTATTTGCTTCAGAAAGACTGAACGAACAGTTAATTATAGGGTTTCGTCAGTTGCATAGCCTATGTGTAACAGGATGAGAATGCACTGGTAACTTGTCACAGGCTCAAAGGCATTACCTAGTTTTCACAGGTATGCACAATCAATGTCAAATCAGAGGTATGATCATCTTGCAGTCAATAAAATGCTACAGCAGAACATGTTGCACTTCGACAGCTGCTGAAGAAGACATATCCATGATACTGTTGCTCCAAACTGACTTTGCATGTCTGACATCATCTTTGAAGAGGCTTTAGGAATTTCTAGGTATATCCTACTTCAGTGTCTTGCTGTTCTCATTTTCTACCTCCATGCTGATCCAAGTACCTGCCCAGGGTGACTGTACTTGAAGACAACAATAATGAAATCTGTTTCAATCAGAAGTAGAAAATTTAAAAAATACAGTGGTTATCTGCACGTCCTCCTCTCTACCATTCTGGTACAGTGCTTTTTTGTGTGCCCAAAAAACCTATGAAGTAGTACTAGTACCAATAGAAACACCAAACAGTTAAGATGGATATATTTAAAGCAGGAATGTAAGCTCTTGATATATTACAGGCACTTATTCTGTGTCCTTCCGTATATTGTTAATATCTAGCTAGCATGTGAATAACATAAAGCTGCAATCTTGATTACACATTTACGTGTAAAATCCAGCAGGCATGGACATGATACAGATTTCTCATACTAACACCTACAATGACGAAGAAGATTAATTCTCCTATATGGAACGTCTCCTTACTTCCAGTAAAATTCCATTTTCCAGCTAAACAAAAGCATCTCTCAACAGCAGACTCCAGCAAGAGCTTCATTACTTTGTAAGAGGCAACAGTGAAAACAGTCATTATCTTTAGATGCACCAAATATGCAGTACTGTTACCCTAAATTGAACGAGCCATGCAGTGTTGGTGGCTGGTAGCTGTCAAATCTAACAATAATCTATCTGGTTTATTCAACTGCAGCTCTCAACTGACCTACATTCAAATGAAACAGAACATCTCAAATACTCATAACAAGCTGCTTTAAAGTAAAATCAAGCAATACTAAGCAGAACTAAAAACTTTAAATTGCGTTATTTTTTAATCTAATATCAAGATTGTGTATTAGTACAGCATACTATGTAATTATAACGAGGTGCTGATGTAAGTATTCAGAGGCTACTGCCCACCCACACTGCAAAGTAACATCTCAACTTTTTTTTAAGCAAGACTATGAAGAGTAGCATGTGCTGGTCCAACAGCCATGAAGTCAAGCTGATTAGTGGCACAGTAATCAAAACAGCAACAATTAAACTGATGGTCCCTACTGTCTGGTATCCTTCCTTTAGAGCAACGTGAATTGCTTCAGCAGAACAGCTAAGCCCCCCCAAAAGAGGCACGCAATTGTATAACATGATGTAATGCAAAACATTTTTTATGGTATTCAGAGCATACATTCTTTTTTTTTTTCTTCTTCTGTTTTTTGCTCTTCTATTGCAGTTTAAAGAGGTTGTTCTGTATATAATAGCTCTATAGCTTTGGAAGAGAGTAACTCTCCTGAAATTCCTATTTCAATACTGTTTGGTTAATGCATTATTAATTTAAAAATATTTTGTAATTCAAATTTCTTCTCCCATCATATGATTTTTTGTTTGTCTAATGGAAAAAAATGAAATCATAGAAACTAGAATATGTATTATTAAATACCCACATCATAACTCTACCTTTTCCATTTCAAAGCTTCAGCATGTTAATCTCAATGTATATCTAGGTCTTTAATTATCTACTTATCATAAGGATTTTTTCTCTTTTACCATTGCCTCTTTTCAAAACTACAAGAACTGTTCACACAGGGAAAGTCTAAAATAATTACAGAAATAGATCTAAGTAAAATTTTTGTATCCTCCTTAATCACTTTTTTTTTTTCTCTTAACGTACAAACCATTTTAACTTGTCTTTTCATTGTAATTGTTCGACAGGAGATATGTGATGACTTGTTTTGCAGTCCCTAATGCGTAACACAGCCCAGTACTTAATTACTTCAATGTTGAAGTAGAAATTATATCTATTTCTTCACAAGAGCTAGTTTTTCCAAAATCCCAGATGACTCCTGCCCTGAAAACTCTATCCCTAAAAGAGGAAAGACCTAACAACTAAACACAACTTCAATTTGCAGAATTATGGTATAAGCAAAATAAAAAACCTTATAAAAGTGTTTGCTGTAAACAAGTACAATGTCAAATTATTTACAGTCTTTTTTTTTTTTGAAGAACATGCATGTAACTCTGTCCCTTTAATCAAGCTGTTCATAAAACTTAAGAACAGTTTGAAGGAATACATGATCAGTAAGAGAAGTGTTTTATAGTAAGACTGCAATTGTACACTCACTTTAAGTCATGCTGACAGTGAAAAAGTCTGACAGGACTGTTTCCACCAACAGATCTGCACAGTTCTCTCAAAGTGAGCAGCAGTCCTATATTCTCCTAAGATGTTCATCTAGATGTTTTACGATGGTGACTTAATTTATTTTTCTCAATTACTTGTTTGGGTCTCAACTTACTTATTATTAATTCCATACATCATTTTTCTTCCTAATAGTTGGCTATCCTCCAGGTCAGACATAGTATTTAAAAATAAATTACAGATTCAGAAGTCATTCAGATGATCAGCTATGTATTTCCTTCAGAGATCTTGGAAGCCAGCCATTGCATCCTTATGATTTACTGCAGTTTAATTTCTGCAATTGCTCCCCTGCTTTTCTTGTTGATACCTTTCTTCACTACCTTTGTAGTAACTTTAAGGTAACTCCTCATCCTCCATGGAGGCAACAGAAACAAGGATTTATTGTTTTTTAAGCTTTCCTGAATGTACTTATCTACTTTACAACCCTGTCTAGCAAATTCAATGAATTTCCAACTGGAATGAATTCTTGCTTGCACTAGGGTCTGTTTACACCAGGAACGCAGAGAAACTTCTGTCGAATTAAACTGGTCCACTCATTCTTTCAAGGCTTCCACCACCCAAATTGCACTAAATGGACATCTTTTGTCTTCACATGTTTGCCTATAGACTGAGTACTTCTTTTGCATTGTAAGGTATGCTAGTTCATTTGGAGAAACAGTCAAAAGCTGGTATGAGACACGTATGTTCTCACCACATTTGGCTGGTCACACTCAGTATTCCACAAATAAAATTAAAAAAAAGTATGACAATCAAAAGGACTATAAAGCCATACACTAATGTAGAATTCTGATTATTCTTCCAGACTGCCTTGTGCACTGATACAAACACAGCTCATTCGCATTGCTTCCTCCCCACATAAATTACTAACATTAAATTTTGCACGGATTTCAAATTAAAAATCTATTCCTCTTACTGCTGGCGAATGTATTCATTTCTATTCAATAAAATTATAAATGACATCTCTTCTTCTATCTAATTGCCCTAGTCTGGATAGCTACATGTAGCACTGGAGGCATTCAGAGGAACCTCTAAAGTTCTGGTACTCAAACGTGGCCCTTAAAGATCAGCGTTTAGTTTTACGAATCTCCTTCGTAAACCTGACACTTTCTAACACCCTTGACAGGAATAGCAACATACTCTCTCCTTTCAGGACAATTATTGCTATGCCTAGAAAACCACATCACAATGTTTAAGTTTATGTGCATTTGGCTATTTTTGAGAATGGCCAGCCATGTTGATGCTGGGAGGCCACAGGCTTGGCTGGCTCTCTCATTTCCAGACACACTGACAGGCACACACCACCATCATTCCCGCTTCAGCCTTCCCTATTTCTTTCCTCTTCAGAAACATGGGATTTTGTCACAAGCAGCAGCCACAAAGCCCACCCGCTCTTTACTAGGGCTGTCAGCTGTAGTATGTCCCAGCTGAGGTTCTGCAGATGGCCGAGTGGCGAAGTCTCACCATCTTGAAATCTCTCCCCTTATTTTTTTTCTCCAGGGCCTACGGAGAAGCATATTTTTTTCTTCCCAAGGAGCTTGTTTCTCTCCTTGACTCTCTCCTGACGTTAGCTGCAGTTTTTATAACCCAGTCAGTCCACCTGAACAACCAGAATTCCAAACAGCCTGACCACAAATCCTTCTGGTAACCTCCTACCTGGTGGCACCAAGAATTTACATCATAAGGAATGACAGAAAAGTGGTTACAGTTCTCAGTAATACATTTAAATACTTACACATCTGTAAGATACAGGTATTCATTCAACCTACCTTTGGCTGGGAACTAACTAAAGACTTTGATAATCCTGAGAGCTTTTTTTTTCCCAAATAATTTTAAAAGACTGAATGTTCTTATCTCTTTCAAAGATCTGAACTGTAGGCATATAATTTCTCTTCATAGCTGTACCATATGACTTTAGTGCAAAAAATTCAGGCTATAAATTAGTTCCTGACATAATCATAGGTTTGCAGACATTCATATTTCCGTGAGTCTATCAACAGAATGAACTACTGTTCTAATAAACTGAAATTGGAGTCACTGGAATTAACTGACCTTCGCTGGTATTTCCCATCAGACAGCTGTAACAGCAAACATCCACAAAGAACTAAGCCTCATTCCTGAAGACAGTGTTTTTCACACATAGCACCCTACAACCACTCAGAACCTAACGGGCTTCATTATCTACTACTGTAACAAATTAATGTAGTCCCACAGACTTTAACAGAGCTTCACTAATTGATGCACCTGAAGAACTTCTAGTTTTTTCCTATATGCAGGGAGAGCCACTAACACAACCCACAACTCATGTCTAAATTCAAACTGAAAGCAGAGGTTGCAACAGGACCCAGAACAGGGTGAGCTCAAGGAGTTCAACAAAGAACACCACCCCACAAATAGTATTCACAGTAAGATGAAACATCGCAATTTATTTCCTAATCACAAGTGAATTTGTATGTTATGACTAGGTACTTTCAGCTGGACGTTCCAGGAGAACTCAAACCCTAGGAAAATAGTCCGGGGCTCTGGACTGTTTTATCAGTATGACACATCCTTAGCAGCCCACTACTGCTGAGAGGAATGCACTCTGTTGCAGTAACAGCATGGTGCTAATAAACTGCTGGGCGTAGGCCAACCATGGGAAAACATCAGTGCTGAGGCCCACGTGTGCCGTGAATGGGAGCCCACTTGACGGCTTGTCACAGAGGAACATAAACCTTCTTGCTTTAAGGGAAACAAAATCTTGAAAAAAGCAAAATGAGCTTTTCCTCAATAACCTCTCTTGCAAAGCTCTTCATGGCCAGTATCTACTGCTGTTCCACAAGGACTTCACCAAATTACATCCTGAAATGCAGTTCATGAAGCAGAGGAATCAAGAGATAAATATCATTTGCTGAAAAAACGTATGCTGTTTTCTCAGAAACAAGATAAAGTGAAGGAAGTAATAGGAGGAAAGACTAATCAGAAGTTGGAAAAAGGACAGAGGATGACAGCCTAAGTAGATGTCCAGTTCTAAGGCCAGCCTGTTTGATTTCTTCAGTGGTGTGACCACACTCTCAGCTACAATAAAACTATGTGAGAAAGGACCCAAGTGAAATACAAATCTTCCCTAGAGATGAGGCTCTGCATTCCTAGAGCCTGAGGATGGTCTTTGCCCTGCCTCAGTAAATGCCAGCCCCATGGCTCTTACAAGCTTTCAACACTGAAGATAGGTAGAATCAAAGTGATTTCGGGGCGGTGGGGAAGGGGGAGTACCATATTAAGTTCCTGTAGTCTGAGCTGGTGACCACTGGTTGCTCTTCAGCATTAAACACAAATATCAGAACAAGTGCAATTTTTAGAAGTATAATTTCAAATGTAAAAATTATATTATCACTGCATGTAAGAGCTAAGATATTTTATCTACAGTTTTACAGGATGCATGTGATTTTTTTACCATTTAAAGAAGCTGTCTTCACCTGAAGAATGGCTTTAAGACATACAGGTTTTATTATAAATGTAAAATTAGAACATAAATTTATTAAAAGAAAAAAAGTATTAATCACAAACTACTGTTGTATAAGTCCTAGCTAAAAAAATAGCAATAGGACTGTAGAATAATTATTCTTCTTCATTCTGACCAAAGGACAGACATTTTGCAGTTAATCAAACAAACTCCACAATAAAGTCAGATTTTATACATACAAATCTTTCTGCTGAATTTAATTCTGTTCACTCCATTCAAATATATTACGGTTTTATTACCGATGATGACAAAATGTTTCTCTTTTACTTTTTTTTTCTTGTACCGCAACTTTTAATTTTGAGATTGACAGCTAGTAAGTTATGTTGCTTTATCTGTACAACTAAAACGCAATTTTCTCAATTTTCTTTCTTTTTGGGAAATGTAATCAGTTCAGCAGATGAAAACTCACATGCCCATTTCCTTCAGATGCAGTCTTCTGAAATAATTTTTTTAAAATTCACCCTACTTCGGCAATGTCATTTAAAATCCACTAAGTATGGTATGATTCGGCTTTTTCTTGCAACCCAAAACAAAAGGGACTTTCGTGTCTATTATGAAGGGACTACGAAAAAGATTAGCTAAAGTGCTACTCAACAGTAAGAAGCAGTTTAAAATATTTGCACTTCAAATAAAATATTAATTTCAATGCACCTTTATTTCTATTTGTCCACAATTAGGAGTATTTCTGGAAGATGCGTTAAACTGTTCACTAATTCCATCTCACAGAAAAGATGTTCACTAAGTATCTACACTGACCTACTATGACTTTCATAATAATCATCAAACTGAAAACACAGTGTATCAATATAGAGCAAGACTTTCCTACAATTTGCTGATACAGACATCTACTTCAAGTTTCAAAGGGAATAAGAGATCAGACTTTAATCAAATAACTACTCTGATCAGTATGATTATAAATAATCACATGAACTATTCCTTCACAGGATAGTTGCTGAAAGGAAAAGGAAAAAAAAAGTCACAAGATTTGCATTTTATCAACAGAAAATGGGTCACCAAAATGTCATTATACAACACTGATGACAGTTTATGTTGTATGTTTCCTCCCTCTACAGATTTTCATCATTAAGAAATGGAATTGTCCCCAGGAATCAAAAGGCTTACGAGATGGCAAGCAACTCAAACATGAGCTCTACTCAGCATATCTCATGGGAATAATATTGATATCTCAGCACAGAAAGCATCGATTGGTATGCTGCATGAATATAAGTCTTGAGAAGCAATGCCTATAAATTTCAAATACTGGAATTTCATTCTTCACAGAGTTATTTATTTTAATATTTTTCTAAGATAACAGAGAAGCCACTCTTTCCAGTAAAGAAGAAAAAGCTCGCTTTTATGATTTCAAATTAGGGAAAAAATGTTCCTGGCTGATAATACACAAGCTGGAAAGATTTTGGAAAATAAACAGTTAAATTAGTGACTGTACTAATTAGAAATGAGCAATAATTTTTAAAGATTCATAATTAGACACAGCTTAGCCAAATCAGCCTTATAATGACATAGGGATGTCAATCAGTGACTAATTAGAAATAGAATTTTCTTAAATGTCCTGAATATCTGTACAAAAAGTGAAGAGAAAGTACAGAGAATTAGGATGTATTTAACATGTGTTATTGAACTAGTAGCTGAAAAAACTCCTTGGCAAAAGGAGAAAGCAACAATACACATACCTAGTATTGCATAAATTTACTGAAACTGATCCACTTATCCCTCCACTTGTCCTGCATCTGGATTTTTAATTATCACCAACAGCTAGAAGGAAATACACCTTCTCACAAAGGACGAGCCAACAAACTAACAGACGACTATATACCAAGCCTTCAGAACTCCTTTACCTTTTTCCCCCCCACTTTATTCCGAGGTTTAGACAGTCAAAAAGTACAAAACAAAACCCTAAAAACAGGCAACAATCATACCAGCACGAATTATAAAAACCACCACAGGAATCCTAGAATCCTCATCGATAACCACACCCACTCTGTGTTTATGTTATTCGAATGGTCTTAATACGAGATACGAAAAAGCCACTAACATAGACTTTTTCAAACTCAGCACAGTCACTAATATTCCAGTCTTCAGACCTCCTTACCTTTCTGTTGTTGGAGGAAAATGATAAGGCTTCAGAACTACAAACGGCAAGTCACTTTGGCCTTTTTTCCTAACTGCAGGATACCGAAATTCAAGGGTTTAGTTCACAGTGGCATACCAACATGGTACTAATCACAGTACTTGTGGACAGCTGTCTGAACTAACAAGCTTCTCTAATACTTTGTATTCCTTCACGTCTTGCTGCTACTACACAGGATAACATTTCCACCTAGAGCCCTTTGACAGAATACCTGGATTCTAGAACAATAACAAAAAATTCCTGATACCTGTTATACTACCAAACCACACTGCTCCTACGTAGCTGATCACACCTTATTTTGTTCAGTCTACGTAGGTGTTATTCCTACTTCTCAAGAGGGAATTCAGAGCAGTAAAAACAGTTTTCAGGGATCTTCTGGTTACCTAAAAGGAATATTATCGCTGTTCCGCTGCACACAGATTAGCTGCTGTCAAAATCACTACATTTCACGTAAGAAAAGTAGGAAGGTGGCACAGTAGCTGAGGAGTCAATTGTTTTAAGTGCTGATCTGAAGGAAAAAAACCCAAATCACATTTTGACTGGGATATTTACACACAGACAGTGGGAATGGGAACACACCGATGTTAGTGCACCCTCCTATGTGGTCCATTATGTAGCAAAGTAGACCACACCGCAACTTCACCTTCACAGGGAAGCACTTCCCGGAAAGGGTGTAGCCCCTAATGGAACCACTGGCACTTCGATTGCATACAGCAGGGCCACTGACCATCTCTTTTAATCCTGTGGTTTCCACTGGAAGGTAGAAGCTCAGCAAAGTACATCCTTTTCTTCCACCTCCTATCGGATTTTTTTTTTTTTCTATGTGGACGCAGCTGTTGTTGCTCCTGAATGATGAATAAAATGCTATATAGTTCTTTTAGGGTATAGACAGCAGTTTCAGGTGAAATCTTCTTAGACACACTTTACCTTGTAGACCCCTCAATCCCAGATGCGTCACTGTAGGAAGCCAGGTAAGGCTTCAGAACTACTGGGTGCATGCTTTACAGGTCATGGCTTACCTCCCTGAACATTACACAAACTAATTTTCACTTCTGTTCCCTTAGTGCTGTAGTTTCGACTGAAATAAAGACGGCACGGCTCATTTTCATGACAAGCCACAAAAAAGCTGTGTGTTCTTTCTTCCCCCCTCCCCCCCCCCAGCACTTGGCAAGCAATGCAAGTTCAAATATGATTTATTTTTGAAGCATTCAGAGGTTTTCCCTTTGTAAATGAGGTGGTCCTACTTCTGAAAGAACAGCATTTTGAAATAGCAGCATATAATGAGAGAGCACTGCAGTTCTCTGCTTGGCAAGGAAAGCTATAGGGGAAAAATGCTTAAGAACATTTGATGTTTACTCCAGCAACTATGGGACGGGACTTGCAAAACCCTGTAATTTAGATTCAAGTGACTGGAAAAACGGTATAACAGCAGGTGATTTTCTTGCCTTTGTTTTTCTTCCAGGTATGTTCAGGAGCACCTCTACATACTTCGAGCTGCTCTGTTAAACCGGGGGTATCCAAAATTTACTTTGCAGAAGGTAAAACAGTGTCTTCACTGCCCTCCCCCTCACACCAAGCCCACTTTAGTGATTCACGTTCTCCAGCGAGCACATCCACCATGGCAGCGGACACAGGTGTGGAAGCATCTCTGCGCTAGCGACAAAGGACTATTGTGTTCGTGCCACATCGCTTGGAGCCCCGGACGACTCCTGTCCCCCTCATCGCAACGGCTCCCAGCCCGACGGGGGGAAGCTCTTCCCCTGGGAGGGTGCGGTGCTCAGCACGGCGCTGCCCCCNGCTGCGCCCCGTCCCGCCGCCTCTCGCCCCCCGCAGACCTCTCCCCGGGGGGGCGCACGGCGGGGCGGGAGTGCGCAGCCCCCGCGCTGCGATCTCCTCTCCCCCTCTCCCGCCCCCCGAAAGTTACTCTGCCCTGACAGGCGGGCTCCCCGCGGCCGCCACCCCCGACGGCATCGGGGGGGTCCCCCGTCGCTTACCTGGCGGCTGCCTGGG
>VWZL01000219.1:179021-193235 GCA_013396915.1 Stercorarius parasiticus | reverse complement strand
GCGTAGGGAGGGGCGCGGAGGAGGGGGGGACCCGCGCGGCTGGGCGGCCATTTCCAGGGCGGCGCGGCGGGGAGCTCGCGGGTTCGCGGCCAGCGGGGGCCCCACGGCCCGTCCCGGTTCCCGCCCGACGGCGCCGTTTGGGGCAGCGCTGGGCGCCCTCGGGGAGGGGGCGGCGGGCGCCCGGCGGAGCTGGGGAGGGCCGCTTCTGCGGGCAGGCCCCGGTGGGCGAGGGTTGGGGCTCGGCGGCGGTCACGGGCGCAAGAGGACGCCTGCGGCGGCTGCGAGGCAACGACCGTCGGCTTCAGCCTTGTGTTCCGCAGGTGGCCGCCGCCGAGGCCTCCTCGGGACCGTGCTGTGGAGAGGACACCGGCCGCGTCGGTGGTGCGAGGGCGTCTCCGGCCCGGCTTGTGCTCGCTGCTTGATGAGGTGTTTGCCGCTGCCGGCCCTGCCCGCATTTCCAGCAGTCGGTGCAGCGCAGTTCCTGGAGCTCGGTGCCGCGCTTACTGTCCTTCGGACACTTTGACAGGGTTGCATTTAACACAGTCTTTGATGGAAGGCGTGGAGCGTCAGGTTCTTATTGAGTGATTCAGGAGCAGCCATGCTAGTTCCCTTAAGATGATTCCGGGAGTGATCTTCTCTTTCTTTATATATGTATTTTTTTTTTTACCAGCAGCAAACCACGTCCCTGTCTGTGGAAATCTGGCTGGAGGCTTCAATCCTCAGAAACCATATTATAAAATTGATGAAAAATTGGCACACTTAAGGAATTACCAGTAGGAGCACTGATGTTAAAGTTACAAATAATTGATAACTGTGAGTTGCTCATTTTTTTGGCTCTCCCTTCGTTTTCACGGATGCACAAACGTGTGCATATACATGGTTTGCATAGTTTTTTGGTAACATAACAGGGTAGGAGGTAAGTGAAAACACACATAACCACATTCTTCAAAACCGAGGCATGAGTTCTGTTGACATCGTGAGACTCAGAATAAAGGAAGCTAACACAAATGAAGCAGTTTTTTGTCCTTTTACTACCAATGTTTCATCCAAGGTGTTTTTTGTAGGTAGCAGTATGGCTAGCAGTAGCCCTGGTAGCCATACTTCAGCGATAAAAAAACTGTTCACAGTAGAAGCTTTTCCCTTTGACTTGTGTAGTCAGCTTCTGTATTCATTTCAGTGCTATCAAGACTTCCTGTTTTCTTTTGTTTTTCCTTCTGGCATAAGCCACATGAATAAGGTTGCTAATATCAAAGAAGAGCAGCTAGCTACCTTTAGCCACTAATAAATACGAAGCTAAAGAGCAGTATCTGGACCTTGTCTCTGTGTCTGGCGGTGCTGTAATACGTGTAATGCACTCATCGATAAAAGGAAGCGCTGCTAATCCAGAATCATGTGCCATACAGCTTATCCACACAGGAGAGCTGTGGCTTATGGAATATCTTAGAACTGAAGAGAAGCATTAGGAAGGAATAATAATAAATGACTGAGAGTTCCTGCAAAGTCTGGAGAAGAACCAGCAATCAATGATACCTGGTAAAACTATTTTCGTAAAATAAACTCCCTATTGTGAACCTGTTGTGTGGATTCAAAAGCAACTGACTGACTAACTTTTTCAAGTGAGCCCGTTTTTAGAAAGTGCTGACCACGTGATTCAGGGTTCCTGCAAGTGATCTCAAATTGGGTACCCAAAGCTGTTAGTTACTACTGCGACCCAGCTGTTCAGCTGCAGTTAGTTAATTTTTTTTTTTTTCAGGAAAGATTGCTGTGGTTTCTGTTGAACGCTAGTGATACAAAGAGGTCACTGTTACGAGGAAATTACACTGATATTTTCATACCCAGTGGAAATTTTATGCTGCATATAGAAGTATCTAAAATTTGCCGTTTAAGTGTAATTTTTCTGAAGGTTTATAAACAGCAAGATGAAGTATTCCATCTACTCCAAGACGTGTACTGACAACAAGATAAATGGGAGTCTCTCTTTGGTACTGCCACCTCGTGAGTGTTCTCTAAGTGGACGGTAAAGCAGGATAGCTATATAGAGACTGAATTACTACAGACTAAAAATACAAACAGGAAAATACTAAGGCTATCATTGTACACTCAGTGTTGGTCTTGAAGTAAGGAGATGCTGCAAGCAAAATTTGAAAAATAAATGTCATTTAAACTTCGAATTAATTTAGAGACTGAAAAGGAGAGCGGAAAGGGTTCACCAAAGGGAACTTCATCAAACGATCAAGCAACAGAAAACCTTTTAAGAACTGTCCTGCATCTCATCAGTCAAATCTGAGTTCTGATGACCGGTGCAATGCAATGTACATATTTTGTGACTTACAAAGGAAGCTTCTGCAGTAGGATACTGAACCTTACTGCAGCTTGAAAAGCTTGCCATTTCCTTTTCAGTTGTAGGTATTTGGCTTTCAGAAGAGCTGTAACAACAATGCACAACAAGAAGCCAAGTGTTTCTGTGCTGCTGGCCATTCAGTCAGCTCTCCATATAAAAATCGAAGCTGATGAGACTCTTTTTTGCTCTGGGGAATTATGTGCATAACACGATCTAAAAGCATTTTTAAAAGAGCCCATTAGCTCGTTAATTGGAAGGGGCCTTTGAAAGGGTGTTATACTTCCTTTTTGCTCTAAGTTCTGGAAAAGGAAGGAAAAAGAAGATCAGAACTATACTTTTTTTTTAGCAAGTAACTCCAAAAATATAGTTCCTATAGAAAGAAGAATGATTATGCATTTACCTTCAACTCTATCATCAGTAAAGACTACAGGGCCTCTTCAAAACAAATGAAATTAAATAATCTTCAAATCACTGATCATTTATTCAGTAATATTAAATGTATCAAAAATATTCCTGCTATATTTAATTGTCTTGTAAACACTTCCTCCGATCACTGTTCTGTCATTCTGAGGTTTCTGTATCAAGAATTCAAACTTTTTAATGTGTTTTTCCTGTTGTTTTGGATATCTAGAATTTTCAGATTTATAAAAATGCTTAGCCTTACGAATCTCTGAAGAGTTGGGCTCACCATGGTTCTCATATTTTCTTTGCCCCAGTTTTTAGGATATTATTTGGCATCTAGGTAAAATGAAATCATAAGCTGAATCAGAATTTGGACCTTATCATCTAGTGTGCCTCTTTCTACAGACAAAAAAATAAGAAAAAAATGGTTTAGCACCCACATACACATACTAGCATGTGGTTTAAAGTTTCCAAAAAGTACTTTTAATGCTAAAAGCACTCAAAACTTCAAACTTTGAACATTTTAAAAATATATTTTTTAAAAATGCTGCTCATAATAATTTACAATTTCTTGTGAAAAATAATAATGTTTTGAAAAATTAAGATTACTTTTATCATATAAAATTATTCCTAACTGTGGAATAGAACTCAAAAAATAAATTGGAAATGAAAGGTTGTTTTTCCATGCCATACCTTTTACATTGCCACCATTTTTAATCGGCGTTTAATAACTGCTTAGTCCAGCTGCTTTTACATGCGCACCACCTCCATTAGACTATTTCAGCAAAGGTTTGAGCAGAATTAACAAGTGTTTTGTTGAGTTAAAAGTTGGTTAATGGATTTAAATAAGACCCTACTTCATTTAAAGCTCATACTTGCAGTTCTCTGCGTGTAGAGAGAAACCGGAGAACATTGGTTAAATCCCCTAAATCCAAGGGCAGGCACACTGGTGTTGCGTGGATCTCCTGGTTGTGAACAGGGTGCATTGCCCTAGTGGACTTGGTGGAGTTGGGACTGTTGCAATCCATGACAGAGGTGACATTCTTAGTTTACTGAACAAGAAAAGGACCTGTGTGGGAGGCACAATTGCTGCATGAATGGGACGTGCATTTTTGTGACAAGATAGATGGTATTTAGAATTCAGTGGCATGAGACCTGCTGTGTGAGAAGACACACACGGATCTGTGAGTTCAAATCATGATGTTTACCAAAAATAATCATAGAATGGTTCGGGTTGGAAGGGACCTTGAAGATCATGTAGTTCCAACCCTCCTGCCATGGGCAGGGACACCTCCCACTAGACCAGGCTGCTCAAAGCCTCATCCAGCCTGGCCTTGAACACTTCCAGGGATGGGGCATCCACAACCTCCTTGGGCAACCTGTTCCACTGTGTCGCTACCCTCACAGTAAAGAGTTTCTTCCCAATATCTAATCTAAACCTACCCTCTTTCAGTTTGAAATCATTAACCGCTTGTCCTATTGCTCCACTCCCTGATCAAGAGTCCCTCCCCATCTTTCCTGTAGGCTCTTTTTAGGTACTGCAAGGCTGCTATAAGGTCTCCCCAGAGCCTTCTCCAGGCTGAACAGCCCCAGCTCTCTCAGCCTGTCTTCATAGCAGAGGTGCTCCGGCCCTCTGATCGTCTTCATGGCCCTCTGCTGGACCCACTCCAACAGGTCCATGTCCTTCTTGTGCTGAGGACTCCAGAGCTAATGGTGTTCTGTAGTTTTGCATAGCTTTTGTGCACGCTGCAGTAATTCCCCAGTGGAAATCCCCGAGTTCTTCCTAGCAATACCAGTTTTCAGTGCGGTAGGCAACCCTCTTGCCCCAGCCATTGCTCAGCGGGGAAGGAGGTTTCATAAAAGAGACGTGTATATATCACTACTTAGTGTTAATAAGTTCAGACCCAATAGAAACTCTGTCTTCTTTTTCCATCACAGAGGTGAATGTTTCACCATATTATAATTTTAATGACCTATGAGGTGTCCCCGTTTCATGAAATATTCAGTAAGCATGAATCATATCTTTAGAAACTAGAAATCAGGAATCTTATTTTCCTTGTTTAGGGGACGCAAAATAATTCTGGAGGAGAAGCAGTTCCTCTTAAATACCATTAGGAAGGCCAGCGAAATAAAACTACGGCTCATTTACTAAACATCCTGTTCCCAAAAACTGGAAGATAAGCTTTTTTTTTTTTTTTCAAAGTCACAAAGGCCAGGATTACATGCATCTCTGTCTGCGCAGAAATGATACATTGTCTTCTGTGCTTAATTGCACACCTGCTGTTTATTTGTCCAGAAACAGTGCCATAGCAAATGTACACTCTGAAATGAAAAAAAGTAATGTTAATGATGTATCCCTATTCACCTGCTTAAGTTATAGATGATGGACACAGAGGGGCATTATGTTTTTCCATTTTATTTGAGGATTACATGAACATTAGAGGTAGAAAGACTTTGAGAAAAGCACTGAATTGTTCTTAAATCGTAATCAAATCTAGCTGAAAGAAAACTAGCTTATAATTTTCTTAAAATAATGTTTTCTGGATCTTACTCACTGTTGCTTTACTTCAATTTCTATGAAAAGTGTGATGTCAATAGCATTAAGAGAGTGTAATTTACCAGTGTAAAATAGGAGTATCTCAGAGGTGAACGCAGCCTGCATTTTCAAAATCAGCATTTTCTCTCAGTGATTTCAAAGGCCAGCTACAGAATATGCATATTCTTCTAAGAAACAGGATATAGCTACTGCCACTGTTCAAAAGCTGCTCTAAATCATAATACGTTATTTAAGGCTAATTTTACCAAAATTCTAGTACTTGCCATACATGTAAAGCAGGAAGAGCAATAATTGTGTTGACAGACAAGGAATAAAAAAGATCTGTGGCATCATTTGTCATTTGTTGAAGAGAGGGCAATGCAGGTGGGCAGCGCAGCTTAAGGCCAGTATTATGTACCATTACTTCCAACCTTTATTCAGCATCTTCTGTTGGCTTCTTTTAAACCTTGATATAGTTGTTAGTTAACCTGTCAGTACTTGTAATTACAGTACGCATATGCAATTTGAAGAATATGAGCTACATGCAAGAAAGTACATTGTGAATATAAACCCACAGAATGTGCCTTGTGACTACATGGAAGTCTCAAGTATGATGGCAGCCGATAAATAGCTGAGTCTTAAGTTTGTCATATGGTGGAAACAAGGGCTTATAGCAAGAATTTACAAATGCTGCAATGGATGAACACAATTTATTTTCAGTGATACCTGAAGCTAACTTAACATTCAACTGAGCATCCATTTTTTGGCAGTATTTCACTGAGTATTAGTGGAGCTATTAATTTTAACAAAAGTGTCATGCATTCAGAACAGCTTCTGTAACCCAGACCCACTTCTGCCATCATCAAGATTCCTCACACAGAGATGTGAATATTCCAAAAACATCAGCACATTACATAATAATCTCGTGTATGGCAACTGCAGACAGCAGAAAGTGTCACTTGGTAAACAAACTCACAATCTGGTGTCTTCTCCTCATGTTTTGGATGGGTAGGAACAATAGCATCACTTTTCCCAAGCAGCAGGACTCCTGTGCTAGTGAATTAAACAGGCATGGGGGCCATTGTGTGGCCTAAATGGTGACAACTGAAGTGGTCTAGCCAAACTCCTGCTATCAAATTCTCACAGCCTCCAAACAAGGGTGGGCACATCCAGACACTGTGTGGTCCCAGAAATCATCTGGGAGATTGTTGGTTGAGCCAGGCCAAAACCAGGACAGTTCCATCTCTCCTCCCTGAAGGAGCAGCTGGTCAAGTTCCAGTGCCTGTATGCTTAGATCGCTTATTTTAGTGCTTCATATGCAGCCCTTCAGCTTTTGTTTACCTTACAAGTTGCATGGATGAAATTCTTAAAAACCTTCAGTTAAATTTGTCGTGTGACTTTGTCGCTTGACTGTGAGGTACCAGATGGTGATAAAGAGAAAATAGGCTTTGTTGCAGTTCCGTAATTGAAAGCCAGATGGTGTTACTAAGGCTGATAAAGGGAAAACAATAATATATCCCTGCCCTACTCTGCCTCAGATTTCCAGCTATTGCTATGGAGCTGAAAATCCATCTGTTCAGACATTACTCATACTATATCATGCAGCTTTTTTGGACCCAAATTTCTGAAACTGCAACACGTGCAAGCACTTGCAAACTTACATATACATTAGAATAATACTTAAGGTGCAATTTTAAATCCATTTCTGTCAGAAAACTATAATATTAGAATCTCTGCAACTAACAGCAATCTTGTATTTTATATGGGGAGACAAATGCTCAACATTAACTGAATAAAATGAAACTAATCTTATAGGAGACTAGTCACCAAGGAGAAATATGGTTTCACATTTATGTAATGAAATCTGAACTAATATCTATAAATAGGTCTAGAAAAATGGCTATTTCAAATTTGTCAATTCTTTAGTACAAAATTTAGCTGAGTATACTGATTCGGTTTCTTTTGCATGAGAAAGCGTTCATCAGTCATCAGTGGTTGCATCACCAAAGCAAGATAATAGTTGTAGACATTAAACAAAAGTTGGAAGTTGGCAGTGAATCAGTGACACAGAAGAAACAAAAACATGTTGTTCTCTTAGCAGAAAATATTTTGCTTAATATTTAGGATGATGTTAATTTCCATAAATAAATGTGTAACTCAAGGACATATAAATAATTAACTAACTACTTTTGTGAACTGATTAGTGTTGTTCTTATTCACAAAAAGGGTATCAACATTGCATATATTTATCTACAAGTCTAGCTATTAAAAAATCATTACAGATGTCCTAAAAACTGCACCCTGTGATTTTCTTTTTCATTTTATCTGGTCCTGTAAGAAGGGAAGAACTGGTGTCTGACTTGTTGCAATCCTGTACATTCCAGGACCTGTAATGAAATTCATCCTTGCTTGAATGTTTCAGGCACACGCTGTGTGTGAGGCGAGAGCTAGCTGCTGGACCACGTTGTGTCTTCTTTGCAGGGGGGTGTGTGCTAGATATAGTGTCTTGGTGTGTGGTTTCAACCTTGGCACCACCAGGAGAGAAGCTCCTTGAGTTGTATCAGCTGGGCATTCAAGTGTGTTTTGCAGCGCTCTAAGCAAAGACGCGAAGCAAATTCATACCTCCTTCAGTAATTTGATTTGTTGATGTAGGTGTGCCCACCTTGCAAAGAATTTATAATGAAAAGAAAATTAGAACATTTCAGAAATAAACTGCTTGATGTTGATAAAGGCATGCTGTTGCTGTATACATACATTTACTTTCAATTGAACTAGAGTTTGTACAATATTTAAATATTCGGGTATTTGGGTTCATGGCCCAGATTTGAAAGAGAATGTTGTGTAGTTCATGAATTAGGTAAGTAGAATTGCCCTTAGCTGAAGAAGGGTATCTTGCTCAAAATTTAGGAATGTATCTAGGTATCCTTGACTTGGAGACACAAGGTGATGGTTGGCACGGACAACTGAAGAGGAGTCACACATACAGACCAAAACTGAATTCAGTGGAAGGGTCTAGTGTTCCCCTCAGACCCCTTCCTAAGGGATACCAGAAGTCTTCTGATTCAGCTGGGAATTGCAGAAAAGAGAGAGATCTGGTTTGTGTGAACTCCCCTTGCTCTCCTTCCCAGCTCACCTCCTAGTAACTTTTGAAGTGAATAGGCCAGGCTCAAAACTCAAGGTTGCCTAAACTGTCAGCAGATCTGCACCTACAAAGACTGACCTTAGTCAGCTAATTACTTTGGTATCTTGCAGATGCAGCTTATCTAGCTGAAACACACATGTGTTGATAAGTTCATGAAGCTGTGCTCAAATATCTGTCTCTTCCTACTAAAAGTTTAAGTAAGGCAAAACCTCTTTTTTTTCTTTTTTTTTTCCCCTCTGAAAAGGCTAAACACAAGCTAGATCATATTCTTCCTGAAACTTCAAAGGCAGAGGAGAAAAAGTATTCCATATTTTGAGTTTTGCTGCCTGGAAGGAGCTGGAATGATGATGACCCATTTAGCGGTGGTTACCATTGAAATCCCACACCTAAGCAGTGGTTTTGTTTTGCACAGAATTTCTGAAGTTAAAGGTAAGAGCTACTCTGTGACTTTGTATCTGTGAAATCACTTATGGACATGTGAGGATAAACTATATTTGGTGTACTCGACTGTTCTTTAATATCTCTATACCCATGCAAATGCACAAAGAAACTTATAGAACGCTTTGAATGGCCATATTTTAAGGGCATAATGGATACGGTGAGACATATCATTTCATAAAAGAGTTTCTTGCAGTAATTGTCAAAGCAATTTCAGTTGAACCTTGCAGCTATGTGCAACATTTTCTAAACCAACATTACTTTAAAAATTCTTTAGCAAATAACTATCTTTCACATGTGTTGACAAGCTCATTCATCACTCTGGATTTATTGGGAAAATGGCAGAGTAATCAGGAAAAAGAAAAGACATTGGAGCTACATTCAGGTAACTTCTTTGTTCACAGAGGTGCAGCCATGTGAAATTCATGAAGGCATGAGTCAATCAAATAGCTTAGTTATACATGTTCTTTTGTTCCTTTCTCTCTGCCTTACTGTATGTAGTATTTGTAAAAGTCTTACATTTTCAGGAAAAGTTACTGACTTGCAGTCCTTCAGTGTTTTCGATAAGTAAGTATGTAGTATATATCTTGAAGGACTAGTCCTTCAAGATATACTTAATATTTAAAAATCAAATCAAGTAGAATATTTAAGGCTTGAAATGTTTAACATTGTTAGCTGTTCCTGAAGGGTTAGATGACATGTGTGCACAGGTGCATGCACACTGTGTGTCCTATTACAAACCATAGCCTAGAATGCCTGCAGGTTTCTTTATTAAAACATCATACTGGTCATGAGTGATAACACTGCTAGCAAGGTAGGGGTAGATATGGGTATGGATCCCACTACAGAGCCATCTGATAGTAGAAAATTTATCATGCCAGATTTGACAGCCCGAAGGAGACGAGGCTGCTGCAGGTCCATATCCCCAGGTCCAAAGAGCAGCATGGCCAAAGATGTATTTACAGTAGGCACATGCACACAGAGTGCAGATATACAGCACATATACACATATATATATATATGTGCATATATACATGACCAGCCACACAGATCACAGACATTGCCTCTCCTGCTTCCTTTTCTGGCTGAGTAGGATGGAGGTTCACTAGGGAGAATAGATATGTGTATATTTATATACATATACATACACCTACACCTACACCTACACCTATACCTATACCTATACATATACATATACATAAAGGTGGATCCCCCCAGCAGCTGGGCTCAGACTCTCAGTCTGCCCAGTAGCTGCCTCTGGATGCCAGTCTCTCCGGGTGCTGGCACCTGGACACATGGACCCTCAAGACCAGAGCCCCACTCCAGAAGCTGTTGCAGACTGTTGCAGGCACATGCACACCCAGAGCTGACCAGGACTCCCCTGGTCCCACAGCCAACTCCACTGCACTCTTGCCCCTAGGGACACGCAGACGCTCCCATGCCTGTAGCTGGCCCATGGGGACCCACTCACTCCTTCACTCCCAGGCCACCTTGCCTATGCACTGGCTTGTCCGCCTCGATCCTTGCTAGTGATCACTCGCACACCCGCACTGCTCCAGTCACTGGCATCACTGGCACATGGGCTCCTTGACCTCATTCTTGTGCAGATGGGTCTGAGTTGGGCTGGTGACTCCTGTGAGCAGCTTGGGACAGCCAGGAGAGGGTATTATTTGGGCTCCCCCTCCTGCCAGTGTCTCTCTGTGCTCTTTTGGGGATGTGCAGACAAGCTTTTATCATATAATAAAGCAGTTTCATTTCATGTCTATATGTGTTAGTGGTCAGTGCATTTTGAGGGGTCCAGAGGGAGCAGTGAGGGAGGCAAACACATACACTGGGTTTTGGTGGGATCCAGCCTGCCAGAAGCAAGCCACAGCTCCATTCTGTGATCTGAGATTATCTGCGTAGTTAGTGAGCAGAGAAACACACCCATTTGCTCCCAGCCCCTGAAACTTCACAGCTTTCTTGAGCAACCAATTATATTTTTTTTAAAAAGTCACAGTTTCATGATTGTAAGATACCCAAATGCTAACTACCCTTAATAAAATGCCTCTATCAAATGCTGACAGAAAGTTGATCTTCTTCACAGCCAACAAACATTCTTCACAGGCCACACACAGCAGAAAAAAATGTCTTCTCAAACCTGTCACCAAGTTTTAGACATATCTTGTATTCTGCCTTAAAACAGCTCTATCAGCATAAACCCCATTGAGCAGGGCTCAGGGCGAAAGAAAATTTGAAACTAATATGTGTAAAGTATTTCAAAAAGGTGATTTAAAATTCATTTTCTAGACATTAATATGCCATAATGTGATGAAGGATAGTATGGGCTCTTCCACAGCTTGCAAGAAGTGACATAGTTCCCAGCAAGAAGTTAGGCTTTCCTGTTCCTCAGAGAGGTGAAATTCCAGTTTCTGACCTCCCAGATGTTAGACTTTAAGCCAACAGCTATTTTCTAGGGGACCAACCTTCTCACAGGGGTTGATCTATCTCCCTTGGACTTAGAGGATTAAAAGACACATCTATCCTAAGAGTGTGGTGTTCAAAACAGTAGCTGTTAGATACTACTGAGGGGTCTGGAAATTGAGAGTAATTTTGGGGGAAATGGCCAAGTAGGCAAGAGCGCTGCATACATGGTTGATTAATTGGGGAAACATGCAAAAAAAAAAGGTATCATAAAATTTTCTTTTCTACCCCTATACATTTATTATAATTACATCTTAACTGTTAAGAGCTAAGGCATCTCTCTTTCCCTACATTTTAGATGTGAACTTAAAAAAGATTTATGAACTCGTTCATTTAGTGCACGGTTGCTTAAGAAGAACAGGGGCATTTGCAGTAAATTTTGTTATTTGTCCATAAAGAAAAGATTTCAGTCATTTAAAATACTGTAAAAAGGGGATTTAAAGCCAGCAAACACAGTGCAGGTAACTGAAAATTCACTGAGATGTGTTATTCTTATGCACCAGAACAAACTCTGAACTAGTTTTTGTTTTAAACTGGAATAGAACCAACACGGGCAACCTCATACCTATTTCCTCCATCCGTTATACCCATGGCACAGCATGTGCGCTCTGTTCTTACCATTCATTTAACAACGTATTTCTTTGCAGGCCAGATTTTGAGCAGCAGCTTACCTTTCCAGGCTTCCTTCACTCCAGATTCTTTAAAAAAGCCTGTCCCCAGGTAATCCTAGTCTGCCAAGGCCAAGCCCAGCAGAAGCCCAACAGGTGCGCTGCACAGCTCCTTCAGCTCTCACCCAGACACCTTGTGCAGACTGGGACTGCCATTGCCTCTAGTGTGTGCCCATCCCTGATCAGTCTCCTCTCCGGCAGCAGTGGCAAAAGCCCTGGCTATGGTGGAAGAATAGGAAAAAAACCCCAAAAAACGAAAAAAGGCAGATCTCATCATTCACCCAGCAAACAGTCAATGCTGGTAGGTTTATAGGGCAAAGTGTCATTTGGGGATCCAAGAATATTTTCCTCATGATGCCTCAACAAGGATTCTATGCTTTGCTAGTGACCATAATCGAAAAATTCCTATGGGAATTGTATGGGAATACCAGGTTTTGCAGACCATTGTCCTTTGAGTTCCTGTCTTTACAGTGAGAAAGCTGAGATCAAGAGAGGCACACACATATTCAATGTTTGAGGCACACCCTTTCTCAAAGCTCAGTCGTGCACCTGTGTATCTTACTTTCTCTATTTTCTCCAGAGGATAGTTCTCAACCTAGGTGAGAACACAGATAAAGGCACCTAAGACAATGTCAACCACTGCTGTCAGACAGCAGCCCTCTTCTGTAAACTGACATTTCTTCTAGTGAGCTTAACCACATGGTCTTAACCACAGTTATTCTGTTGAAACCTGACATCCTCCAGTTTCACGCTCCTTTTTACTGATTGGAGCAAAGTGGTCTGGAAAAGGAAGGAGAAGACACAAGCCTGTTCTTGCTCTGAGCACCTATCAGGTGATCAGGCACTGCTTTTTCTCCATTTTCCAAAGGGAGTTAAAATATTTCGGGACTGCACATGTAACAGCTCTAAGGCTTTCAGGGGTCTTTTAAAATTAATGATGAGTACATAACAGACACTTGTGGAAGCAGTACCAGAAAGTTCTCAGACCCAACCCATATGCTGATTTTCACCTGCTGTGGCTTGTTTTGCTTCGTCAGTTCATCTCACCAGTTTTAGACTCTGCTTTTTACAGGACTGCTGTGTGGTCACTAGTTTTTCTTCTCTCCTCCATTCCCTGAACTCGGTAATTGCAACAGGCGGTTTGGAGAGGCACTCAGCCTTACAAGTTGGTCAAGACACAAACAAGTGTGGGAGCATGCCCAGAAAGGGGAACACATCATACTTTTCCTGTAGCAGCTTTCTGAACATATGAAGCTTGCCTTTCAGAAGAGCAAAGGGCCCATCACTGGAGATAGTTTCTGACTCTCCAGTTGATTTTGAGGGTGAGTGGCTACAGCTAAGGCATCACTTCAAGCATCACTCGATAGGGCAGGATGACCTTTTCTATTGTCTGGATTCAGTCTTCAGAATAACATGGAGCAATACACTATGCAGGGGAGGAATGAGCTTTAGGGGACTGAGAATTGTTTGGCCTTCACACAGAGACTTGACAGATACATGTCATTCCTTGGAAACTGCATGAGGAGAAAAGAGACAAGCAGATAGTTTAGGCATTTGCTTATATAAAGTGAAGACTTCCATCACTCCAAGCATTAGCAAGAGAGACTAGAAAAAATAATCAAAATCAGTACATGAAATAAAAATGTGCAAAGAGAAATTTTCCATCTGTCATCTCTGACTGAAGTCAAACATTTTTCAGGTACAGCAGGTCAATGTTGAGAGCAAAACCATGTCTGTTTCATATTCAAGGACAGCCCCTTAGCCAAGGAAAGCTTTGTTTTGTATTTAAAATCTTCAGAACAGAGTGTCTAGACATACAGCTGCTATGTTTGGATATTTAAAGGGCTTCACATTTTAGCAATGTATTTTTATTATTCTACTTTTCTGTTCAGAGGGATAACCTATGAATTTCTTATCCACAGAAATAACAATGCTATGGAGTACCTACCAGTATTACCAGTTCATTTTACATGCAAATGAATTTTTGAAAATCTTTTTTAGAATCATAGGATCATAGAATTGTCAGGGTTGGAAGGGACCTTAAAGATCATCTAGTTCCAACGCCCTGCCATGGGCAGGGACACCTCCCACTAGACCAGGTTGCTCAGAGCCCTGTCCAGCCTGGCCTTAAAAACTTGTAGGGATGGAGCTTCCACCACCACTCTGGGCAACCTGTTCCAGTGTCTCACCACCCTCATGGTGAAGAACTTCTTCCTAATGTCCA
>VWZL01000219.1:47928-178903 GCA_013396915.1 Stercorarius parasiticus | reverse complement strand
CCTTTTCTTCAGGGCTACTCTCAAGCCAGTCACTGCCCAGCCTATAATGGTGCTTGGGATTGCCCCGACCCAGATGGAGGAGCTTGCACTTGGTCTTGTTGAACTTCATGAGGTTGGCATGGGCCCACCTCTCCAGCCTGTCAAGGCCCCTCTGGATGGCATCCCTTCCCTCCAGCATGTCAGCCACCCCACACAGCTTGGTGTCGTCGGCAAACCTAACCTAACCTAACCTCTTTCCTAACATTTTGTATCAAATTAAAAGAAAAAGAAAAAAAAGAAAGAAAAGTGAGTTCAGATGTCGGTCTTTTCAGCAGTAGCCATTCAGTTGTGACTTCATGACTGTGTAGCAAGGACAGGAATTAGAACAATGTGTCATTGAAAGTAAAGTTGATAACTGCTTGTTTGTGTGTGCCAAATGGTAGCCTATATAGGAAGATGGGGCTGACAAAACAAACCGTGGAAATCTCCAGCTTCCTTATAACACTTGAAAACTCTTGGTAGTCAATGGTAGAGGCCAAATGCTGGTGTTAATACAGAAGATCAGAAAAAACACCTTGATAATTGTGGTTACAGAGATAAAAATTTAAGATAAACAAAGAATATTTTATCTGCATTTGTGACTATTACAATGCTTGTGTCTGAATCAGACCAGATCAGTGTCTAATGCATTAGTTGATAGAGGTTTACGCTGTTTTCAGTGACTTTTAAAATGTACTTTTAGTGGCAATTCTAATTCAACAATATATGTCCTCTAAATGCACTCTGTAGCATTTTCCTCCCACGCCATATGTGAGCTACATTTTTATAACAAGAACAAAGAGGAAAATAATGTATCTTTGCTGCTGTTTAGGGAATGGAAATTATCAGGGTTGCTGCATAGCACTGCATTAGTGGTGGGAAATCAGGTTTTCCCACAGGGGCTGAAATATTCTGACTGACAACTCTGGCTTAAGGATCACTCAGGAAGGAAGCACGCTGCATGTTAGAAGACAATCCCAGTTATTACTGTGTCACAGATGCTTTTCTGGAGGTATATAATTCCCATTGGGCTGTATGAGTGTTTCACAAACACTAGGTTAGATTTATCCTCTTTCTCTCTTACTGAAAAAGAAAAGGCTGAGGAAAGGCAAAGCAGCAGAACTGCAGTCTTCTTCCTTAGCTATCCAAAACAAAAGTGTTTGTAGAAAGGGAAGATTAATCGACAGTGGAAAGTGTCTTCCTTTTCTTTTAAATAAGTGACCACTTGCAGACAACTGGGCACAAAAAGTAAAATAACACATAATTGACACTACACAATTCCTTTACGAGACATGTAAAACTGTATCCATATTTCCTGGCAGAAAATCAGATTTTCTGAAGCTGGAATTGTTTTGAATCATGGCATAATTCTTTGGGAAATGAAGACAGATAAATTGGTATTTTACAGCTTCCATTCAGTCTTACACAGCCATTAATTTATTCTCACAAAACTAGAATCATTAGAAGAAACTGATCGTAAGCCTATGGCCAATAGTCTTCAGGCTAAATGTTCATTAAACTTTTTCATGAGTTTTGCCTGGGGAAAGCTGTAAAACCTGGCCTTTATAAAGTGTGGACTGATTTTAAGTTTCAAAGAGAGAAATTTTCTACCATCCTATGGTCATGGAAATAATGGGAATTCAATTTAGCTGAGGTCAGAGCAGGAAGATTTTATTCCTATAGCTATAGGAGAGTTCCAGGGTTTATATACCTTTAGGATGTACAACCGGTTCTTCACCAAACCCTGTCAGATAAGCAGGACTGTAGAACATTGCAACAAAAAGCGTTAGCGTGTGGCTTAGTTCATACAGGGAGGCTCCGGACAGTCAGATAAGGCAGCTCTAGGCAGTAGCTCTTTTTTACAAATAATTCACTGCTTTGTTAATTAATTTGTGCTGACTCGGTTAGGTCATACTGACATGTATTTCTTAACTAGTGAGGCCTGCAAAGGATTTAAAGGATTTAAAGCCACTGTGAAAACCACGCTAAATTTGAGAGTAAATATTTCTGTTCTTGAAGGCTGACTTTCATGAAATTTTGTACTGAAGACTCATTCTGCTGGGCTGCTGCACAGAAGATGGTCCCTGAGGCACCAGTTTGGTACGAAAGGTTTTCTCGGCTGTGGTGAGAGAAGAAAATTGAGGTTCACGCTTACACTGGTGCAAACAGTGTGCTTTACATCAATTCAAGGCAGATGTGGAGGGACTTTTCCTGGACATCTCTGCAGTAGTGTAAAGCACTGGGAAAGAGCTACTTATGTCTTAAAATAGCTCAGATCATTAATTCAACAGAAAATGGGTGCAGGCAAGGGATAAGCATGTGCCTAGACAGCAAACACCTGCCAACCCACAGATACCATGCAATTTGGCAAACAGGACTGTATAACATGAATAGAAACCATTTTGTTGATTCCTTGCCTGACTGACAGATCCTAAATGAGGGAAGGAGTGAAAAACTACTGTGTAAATCCAACTCAGCATAAACAATCGTCTCAAACTCTTAGTCTTTATCCTTGATGTAATATTCAAATGTCGAAATATTCAACCCCAAATTTTTATGGTGAATGGGTCACATGGTGAATAGAATGAGGGGCACTTCAGGAAAAAGCATATTAATCTTCACTTTTTTTGACCAAAGGAACAATAGAAATAACCAGTTATCTTTGCTTAGCTGGTTAGGCATGGAGCAAATTAATATTCAGTAAATATCCACACTTCTTTTGTCATGAAAGATTCCTTCCACACAACAGATTATGACACAGGTCATCAGCCGCTCTCCCCCTCTATTCCTCAAAATGCTATTTTAATGGTTGGGTTTTCTCTCCCCCTTAAATAGCTTTTAGCCAGCCATTATGACTTGAACAGCAACTGAGACATGAAAAACAAAGTAACTGTAGTGTGAAGGTTAGATCAAATGACAAACCATTGGCATCTCACTGCTGAATTTCTTCTTTTATCACAAACTGCAGTTTTCCTGTTACTGCACTTTCCATACATTATTTTCAGTGGAAAAGGAGGTTACTCATGTGTAACTGGAGGTGTATGCTCTTTGCATCAGTCCTGGAATCATACATGCGGTGTGTAGTACGAGCACAGAAAACTGTCATGTATGTATTTGGTATAAGCTTATTATATAGATTTGGCATAAAAATTTCCTGTATTTATTTTTCGATGATTCCTTAGAGGATTAAGAAGCTGTGAGGAAAGGAGAGAAGTGAATGTGTGTTCTCACAGATAAGATACTCGGTCATCTTCACCAGCAGGAAATTGTCCCTTTTCTTCTCCATGTCTTTGCAAGATTCCCACTCTTAGATCTAGGTTTTAAATTCTCAGAGGAGGCTTGAGGATCTCATTTTATTTGATTGAACCTTTGCTATATGCTAAATATTTAGGTGAAAATTGCATGGATTGATCATTGCTTTTGTCATCCCAATATCCCACTTCTTTAGCTAATAAACTGCTCAGAGGAGAAAGAATGCACTTTCAGGTACCTGGCATAGGAGGACTGTTCTGTCCAGCCCCTCATTCCCAGTCATGGCAGCATCCCAATCTGCTTTATTTCTCACTTAGAGCACTGTCAGCTGAGAAAGACTGACTAGATTTCCAAAGCTCAACAAAGTCAATTAGAAATCCAGCATCCTGAAAACAATCAGGCAGTTTGGCAGCTTTTCTGTCTGTGTCAATAGCAGCCTGTAGTCCCAAAAAACAAGACAGAGCTGAATTACTTTAATCTTTCCTCAGGAGTCCAGGAAAGACAAAATTAATAGCAATAATCACATGTGATTTCAATCCGAGGCAAAGAGGAGTGTAAAGGTTTCTGTTACACTCTTCTTGCGGCAACGGTACTGTATCCATATGTGATGCTAGAAAGTGTCAGTACAGTCAATGTTTTTCAGAAATGCCCTTCCTTCAGTCTCATCAAAAATAAAAAAGGGGATTCCCCTCTCCCCAACACAAACAAAAATAAATCACAGGCTACAGGTGCAATTTTATTTGTTGGCATTTAAGTGCAAAATGCCTGCTTTTAAGAGATGGAGCTCTCTTAAAATGCCATATGAAGCCAGATGATCTGCATACACACTCTGCCTATGAAATCTAGTACACCTGACAAAGAGTATAAATTAGATATCAAGGTCACAGGCTCCAGCACCTGTTTAATCTGACAAATTTATGTCTTTAGCATGCAGTAGTTTTGCCGCCAACAGTAGTCTGTATTTCAGTTGGCAGATTTCCACACGTAAGGAATGATGTGCTTATGCTGCAACTGACTTATAAACACATCATGTTAACACAGTAATTATAGACTTACACAAGCACCACAATTTGCAAAATAATTACTTTACTTTTCAATGCTAGATGGTTTTATTGTGTTCCAGAAAATAATTCCAAGTTTCAACGTATCTCGCTTTCTATTCTGCATCTATGAAATGGAAACTTTGCAGAGAAATGCGTAAGGTTCATTCATCATTGAAGATCTGTACCAAACTCTTACTGACTCTCTCTGCAGGGGTAAATTGCATCCTAAATGCACATAAAGGAGTATTGTGAGTAAATAGTAGACATGTATGACTCACCATCCATAGGACTCAGATTTTTTACCAAATATGGTCTGAAAAAATAACATTTAAATGAAAATAAAAACCACAAGCCATTCAAGAACATAAAGAACATCTTCTTGCTATAGAACCAAAAGAGGATTTTTATGTAAAGCAGTCTTTATAAAACTGTGAAAATTTTCTTTAAAAGAACAAAAAATCAAACCTGAATCTAGTAAATTAGTGTACAGAATCTTGTGTTCCAAGATCTGAAACACAGTATGATCAATATTCAGAACATGATCACTACTCAGAGAACATGTATGGTTTGTGATCAACAATTAGTATCTGAGGATGAATGAGCCCCCTCCCCCTCCAGGTACCCAAACCAAGAGATCCCACACTTGAACAAACCCCATCTGACCAAATATATCCAAGCTACTTACTGTCTCTACATGAAGAATCTGTTTCATTTTGGGCATCATATTCAATAAAGCTTATCTAGACGTGACTTGGCTTAAAATCCTCAAATATCTTGTGTAAATACCACTTGTGGAATAACACAGTAGTGTAAAATTAACAGATGGAGATTGTCAAATAATTAATATAACATCTTAGTTAATATTTGTCTCAGGAGTTCAATTGTTTTTCCAGAATACAGTTTGGGCAAATGCCTGTTCAAAACGCTAATAATCCAAAGTATCTTCCTGCAGTTACCTGACATAATACAGCCTTCACAAAAATATCATGAGTCTGCAAATACTGATGCCATAGTATTATCAAATGCATGAAAAGTCCTCGGTACAATATTTGTACCTTTTTATGGATAGACATTTCAGGATTTCTAACAGAAAATACTGCAGATCTTGCGTACAATATTACTGATTTATTACAATGTTCAGGGCAGGGTAGTTTGTGCCTGACATGACTGGAAAGCATTTGCAATGTTAACCGAACACTTGTTGAGTGGAGGTGGTATCTCCACCACCGCAGGCATGAGTTTAGCACTTCTCAATTTCCCTGATCCTTCTGCAAGGCCAGTGGAATACGAGTGGAGCTTCCTTCCCCGCTTTCTCTGTTACTGGCCACAGATAAACCTTTTTCTCAGGACAACAAACAGGACCATGTTGCCCTTGTTCTTGGGCTGTCATGTAGTGGGGTTTGCATCCTCATCTTTCTGCCGGCTCAAGCTATTTACCTTTCTGGAACATGACATCAGAAGGAGCTGTGGTGGTCACTGAGGACATGTGACAGCACCATACTGGTGCAAGTGGGGAGCCCTGTCTCAAGCTCTGTGTTTCTGCTGATGCCAGAACACATCCTCCTTTCAAAGAATCCTGGTCCCTTTCTTATTGTGTCGTTTTACAACTCTTTGTGAGACCTCATAGCTTAAGTAGACAGCACTACTGGAAAATTTCCAGCAGCATGACCAGCTTCTCACCACCATCCATCCAGGTCCCCACTCTGATCCTGTGCCTGTGGTGGCATTCCCCTCTTTCTCTTCCTTCAGGTCAGCATTAGGATGTAGGTCCTTTTCACTCATCAGTCAGGCTTCCCTCTAAGCCACAGGTCTCTAGGCAAATGCCTAATTTTCATAAGTCAATTCAATTGGAAAGCCAATGCTGTCCTCCCTAGGGGGACCTACAGACTCACTGCTTTACATCCTTCTTTTATCAGGACCTATGCAAATGCCTTTTTGATTCATGGTTTGGAGTAGGCAACACAGGAGGGGGAACAAACATCTCATTTCATTGCACTGTGAGTGGGGCCTGATCTATGTTGGTCATACATAGAAGAGATGATCCTTTCTTCTTTGTAGCAGGTAAGGATCTCTCTTATTGAGGATTGTAATTTGAAGAAATGCTTGTAAGCATAACATAAAGCTGTATTCAAGCAGAAAGTGCAATCTTCTAGGATGATATTAATAGTAGAGTACATACATTCCCTCAAGAAATTACAGCTGCAAATATACCACCAAATGTTTACTAAGCAAAATACTCATGTTTCTTTTTGTGCAACAGTAAGCCTTCATATAGTTCATATACTTGTGTTGAACTTAAACCTCATTTTTCTTTGACCTAAATTCAGTTTATGTATTGTTTTTTCTTTAATAGCTAAAATCTTTTTACTCTTTAAATATTTATGTCTATACATATAAAATACAAATATATGTGTATTCAAATGTGCAGCACAAATGCTATATAAATCTCATGCTTCCCTGCTGATGCAACTAAACTGCAGTGGAGCAAAGCTGATTTACATTAAATTAAATCACACAAAATTCAACGTTCTGTTTCAAAACTAAAAGGCTACTATAGTCACTTCTTCAGACAGTCAATGAACTTGTATTAGCTTTATATTGCCTATAATAAAAATTCACACAGGTGGATAAAGATACTGGGGTGTGGCTGAACTGTAAACTTCTTTACTCAATCTGTGACAGGCTAATGACAGGATCACCTTTACAGCAAAGTAACACAGTCTCAGAACTGCTACACACCAGTCCATCAAGCAATGGCTCAGATGTCTAGACACAATCTAACACTTGGACAGTAGAGTTGCAGTAGAATATAGGTCACATTATGCCTGTTCATCATCTGTGCCACTAGTTTTCAAAGTTCAACATCACACAATGCAAAATTCCTCAGACTCCCATGAAACTGCCTTTGCAATTGCTTTCTGCTGCTTCCAAGGCATAGAAAGGAGAGGAGGCTCCATTTCTTGATTTGTACAGCACCCTATTTCCTCTTCATTTTTTTGAGAACTACGGCACTAGATAAGATTGGACAAATGCTGGTGCCATGCCACACTTGAAATTCTGAGATTCTCAGTATAAAAGTGTTTTCGTAACTGCACAACACAGAATTATGGAACTGAATGTCATGTGCTGATAATGCAATTGCATAGTCCCGCAATACGCTCTTGAAAAATTGCCCTCAAAATAGCTCTGTCATGATGTTCTTACGTGCATTAACTGTATAGCCAGTTGTTGCTCAGAACTTATCTTTGGGCTGATTTGTGTTGATGAACATCTTTTCATATTCAGAAGGTGCATGAGAGTAGGAAGTGTGGGTTACAGGGTCTTTCAAGTACCTTGAGTGCTGCAAATCACTGAAAGCCAGTAATATAAGCTTTTTACCTCTGCTCTGTAATGGCAGGGAAAAAGCTATTGTTGCTTTTGGCCTCAGGTATTTATAGTCTGTGACATTAAGCATGCCTTTCCATGTATGTGTTCCCCCTTGGGCTGAGGAGCCATGAGTTCACTTAACTCATCCTCAGAAAACTCTGAAGCTGTGTGGTACTTGGTCAGACACCAAGAATAAAGCCCAGGCTCTCCTGATTTCTAAAGCAGCTGTTGACCCTAACTCACTGTACAGTCCTGTGCATAGCCCTCACATATAGAGTTTAAGAATTTCAATTAACTCTTGGCGCTTCAGATTTTACATCGAATTACCCGTGGCCTGACTTATGGAGATGCTGAGCGTTCATAAGCTGAGGCAAAGTTGAAAGAAAAAAAAAAAAAAAGCTTTAGGAACAAATCTTTAAAAACAGGCTCTTGGTCTCTGTGGGTCATTTAACCACCATCTGAAGCACCAGAGATCTGTAGCCACTTTTGAAAGGTCTTACGTGTGAGATGGTAACAACAGTGTATTGCCTTTTAAACCAGCAAGGGAAATAAGCAAAAAGAAACAAACCAACACAAAAAATGCAGGGCATTCTATACAAGCACAGATTTATCAAAACTGCGGCTCTGGCTTACCTGCTTAAATAAACTTCTGATGAAATAAGCGTGCCTCTTGCCAGTTTACACTCCAAGGCTGACTTTGAGGAAAAGGACCCCAGTCATTTTGGAAGGAAGTCAGTGTTTACCTGCCCGAGACTGGTGAGTCCGTGCATTTCTGGTGTATGGGAGTTTGTGCAAAGGAAGAAGAAAAACTAAAAAATGAGACATTTTGGTGATGAATTGTTCATTTGTCAAGTAGAACAAAACCGGGGGTAGTTTCCCCAGATCTGCTCATTCCTGTAACATCTCTGCTTGGGTTGGCAGAAACCTTTGTTCTTCTCCTTAAAGTCAGCTATGTAGCCAAGCTTGGCTGTGTACTCTGTCTCTAATGACTATTTTCCTGCTTGTAGCTGTATGAAAAATTAAAGAACTTATTCATCTGTGTACATCCTACCAACTGTTTTCACATGGCTAGTCCAGTTAATTGATCCAACAAGAATGTACTGTCGTGCCTGAAGCAGTCCAGGCTTTAATGGATGCTTTGCACCTCAGATTTTCCTCTGTTGGCCTTGGATTAATTTGTGTATTTGTCATAGGAAATATTAAGAGATCCTTTTCTTCCCCAGATTTATGCTAATACACAGACCTGCTTGAAAACATTTAGCTTGCTGGAATTTGAAGAGCTCCCAGATCTACTGGAACACATACAAAAAAAAAAAAAAAAACCACACCAAAAAATAGTTTAAGAGCCATTCTGTGAATGTTTTCTGTAAGTATATTTTATCTTTTCTGAGCTGGGAGTACTCAGCTTATTCCCAGAGGGTCAGAATTGCTGAAGAGCTCAGCAGCCACAACGGCAGACAGACTTCCAAAGTAGTTCATTTCCCATTTTAGACATCCAAATAATGACACCATCATTCATAAAATTGTACAGCATGCTAGAGGTCTTGTGAAAATGAGCTATATGTGTTTTATCTAAATGATAAATTGAAGTTGAACATCTTTTTTTTTAAAGGAAAAAATGAAGTAGTAAAAATAAAATAACTGGGCACCTGAAAAAAACCACTCTTCAATCTCTGCAAAATCTTGTATTCAGTGGAACCATGAGATTTTCTAACAGTAAAGCATGAGCAAAATCCTCATTCTTAGGTTATTCTAGTTTCCTACAAATTCAAAAGCACCTTTCATCTTAAATCATTTCTGTGTCGTATCCATTATTAGTGCTTGATTCTCCGGTCTGCTGAATTCATCCTTTGGAGATGGGTCTCTCTCAGAAATGTCAAAGAAGCTAAACAAAATGTAGACAACTGAACCCAGAGTTTGAGGCAAGTAATCTTCTGGATAAAAATAACTGGCTTGTGTCCTACTTGTGGAGGCAATAATGACAGAAGAGAAAAAAAGGACTGTCACAGGTAGCTGTGATTTTATTCTTTTTTGAAAACAGACACTTGCTATTTTTTTCAAGAGAGTGTACAGTAGTTAAACACCAGATACACAGCTCTGCCTAAATACTTAAACAACTCTATTCCTGCACCACAATAGCCCTGGCACATCTTTGCTTTTGTTGCTGCAGAGCTGGGTAATATTATTTTGCAATGACAGCATCAGAGCAAATTCAAAATCTAGAGCTAGTTAAAACTTAGCCACGGAGCTTCATACGCAGAAAAGCATATATTAGCATCATTAGCAGAACCATGTATTCTGGCCCCATTTTCTCTAGTCTTCAGTTATCTACCAGATTGCTGATTACCACACTTGTGGACCTGGGGACTTGAAAGTCATCTGCCCTATTTTGTCATACACACTAGTAGTCAACATCTGGCTGAAAATGTGTACCCTATTCTTGGTGCACCTAGCTTGGTGAAAGATTTTCTGTAATTTTCTTTTGGTAACAATGTCATGGAATAGCTCCAAAACCTTAATCCACCATCCTCAATCCATGACGTCTCCATCTGAACAGAATTCAACTGGGGAAAAAAAATAATAAAAAATTACTTCCAGCTGCAATTGTCTATTTTCTACAGTTTTCCCTTCACTGTGAGTGCACATGTCCAAACTATTTCACCATCAACATGATGAGAAGAATGAGCATGGCAGAATCTTGCTATTGTTAGCTTAACACAAAAAATTCGTTGGAGGAGAAACAACATTACCTACTTGCTCGAATGGTCCCATTGTTTCAGGGGTATCAGAACAAATTCATCCTTGAGACACACAACCGTCAAGGCACTGAGAGCACTCACAAGCCTTAATGGATCTCACCAACTTCCCATGGGACCCCCCACCAACCTTGCCCGTGGCCCAGGAGCCACATTTCAGCACCCCATAGGACTCCATCTTTGGGTAGCCATGGCTGGCTCTGGGATCTCCCTGGGTCACGAATCTCCATCCCTGAGGCAGCAGACAGGTCCCACTGCTTCTGGACAATAACCTGCCCAGTTCATGCCATTTGAGTTGCTCACTTCAGAATTCATGTGGAATTTAACTCACAGGTTTCTTGAGAAGAAATGTGAAATTACGACATAGAAACTGAGCAGAACAGCATCAAGCTGTTTTAATGGAGCACCAACATATCAAATTATCAGATACTAATTTGATGCACCACAATCTGGAACTTTTGAATATATTATGTATGTATGTATAAGCACTCACCTGGATATGTGTGTGATTGCTTGTGCATGCAAATAACCTTAACAAGGAACTGAAAACGTGCAGTATTTTAGTTCACTCATAATATCAATCTAAAGGTGAATAGCATACGATGGCTTACACACTATAGCTTAAACTGATCCAATGGTTTGCTACTAACAGCTGTGAGAGTTTCCGCTCCTTCACCCCTGCTCACTGCTCATTAATGAGACCATATTGAGCATGAACACAGGTGCCTTCATCTCACTGGGAAAGAGTGTGTAAACTAAATAAATACTAAGAGTTGTATTACATTTCTAAAATTCTAACACTGAAACTAAATATTTTGTCATTGAAAATGGCACACGGTGGCTACAGCTTTACATAAAAAGTAAATGGATTCCATCTTGATTTACAGCCATTCCTACTTCAGAATTGTAAGAACATATGTAGCTTTAGATTAAAATAGCAATTACATTGGTAAAATATCAAAAATTATGATGATGATGATGATATTAATAATAATTCTTCATAATTTATATTATATTTTTACAGAAATGATAGTACAATATAGTTATATGATTATGTTTATTTCGTTACTAAAATTTCAGAATTAGTATTGCCCTAAAGAAACAAAAGATTAAAGATATTTGTACTATGTAAGAAAAAGAGGTGTCAGAACTAGCTTTCAAATTAGAAAGTTACAAGAAAAGGAGATACAGCTTATTTGTGTGTTGACTAGCTCCTAAGAATGGGAATATTCAAAACAGTTGTTTGGAAAGGAAATTCTCCAGGCAGTGTACTTAGCAGGAGATAAAACCAGCATGTTACATTCTGGAGAATGACTGTAATCTCTTGTTACATGAACAAGCAGAGAAGAAGTAAAGCAATGTAAATTTACATCCTTCTGTTATTTGGAGAATGACTAGTGTTAAAGATTGAATTCTGATGTGTTTTGCAAAGAAAGGGAAAAACTATTAAAAAAAAATCCTCAAAGAATACTTGAAGAACAGTGTCTTCTTGCTCTTAAGATTAAGGACAAGACTTTCCACTGAGGAACACTGCTGTAGCTGTACTGGAGTCAATGATAGTACATTAATTTATAATAGCTGGTTATTCACGATGCTTTGCCAACAAATGAAAATGCAGACATTCCACTCACTTGAGGCTGTTTCTGTGTTGTTCCTTACAGACCTACATTCTCATTCAACAGAGCCGCTGAGAACATGTTTGAACAAGAGGTCAGACAAATTTATGGAAGGGTATGAAAATCTTGTTATTACTTATGCAGTGCCACGTGTATTGTCAGAGACTTTCTGTCAGTGAAGAATAAATTATGAAAACAGAAAACAACGTCCCTTGGCTCAAAGGCCTTCTTGCTTCTGAGTGCTAGAGAAGTACACACTGGACATGCAGTTGATGAGATTTGGAAGTGCTCTTATGAATAAATTATGAAAAGATTATGAAAAAAAAAATATTTTCTTGTGATTTCAAATAATTCAAAACCTGGAGGTGAACTCACTGCTTTTTCTGTAGTGAATTTTCCGAAGCAGACTGAAAAGCTTTGAAAGTACAAAAGCCATATTTGACACAACCTTTACAGACGCAACATATATGTTGACTGCAAGGTCAGATGGAAAAGTGTTAATCACAATTCTTCCCCTGCCCACTTACCCCTCCCATGCAAGTCTAGTATCGCAGGCTTGATTCGAGATGAACAACTTCCCTAAGTGGCAGCAAACTTTGTCTAGTCCTCTCTGGTCATCAGGAAGGTTTTTTCATCCTTTTCAAAAGCCTGACTGGTTTGTCCCCAGGGTTTCTCAATCTTTCTCAAAGAAAGGGTCTTTTTCCACGCTGGATCTGGCCCTATGTGCTGTACTCCACAAAAGTTCTCTGCTGGGGTGGACCCATGGCACAGAGCACACTCTGGCCAGAGAGTGTACTTGGCCTCCTCCTCATAAGAGAGTTTAAGCCAAACAAATAACCTGGTAGATCAAACAGGGTATGTGCTGGAAACCTCCCTTCTTTACTTTCGTAGTATTAGTTACTATGGTGTCGGGGCAAATTTTGTTACTTTCCTGTTAGAATATGACCAAAGTAAAAAGCAAGGTAAGCTATATAAAGAGAAAATACACTGTTTTGAGGCAGGGTTCTTTTTAGTCATATCCCAGTTCCAGACCTAGTAATATTAAATATAATTTTTCATAATGAGTGTTTCTGTATGTGCTGCATGCAAAGTTTCCGCTCCTGCTGATTTTTTTGGTGAGGTATATGGCAAGACAAATCATACAGTAGTACGTAAATTGATCCAGAAAACTAAATAGGTGGTTATAAGCAAGAAGATTCTGTAACTTCGAGGTTACACAACTTGTAACTTGGCATTGAACTAAGTTGTCACCTGTGTGTAGCCCAAAACAGGTAAAGGGCTATATTTTAAAAATCTCTTTATGACAAATTAATATAAAAAAAGAGCGTAGTTATCACCATTTGCTTTGCAAAATATGATAAAAATTCTTCACTATAAATTGCAGGCTATCCTAGCAGAAGCTGGACTCACGGTTTCTGAGAAAGATGGGTGAGCTCCTACAAAAAGTTTGAAGTTTTAGGCAAGAGTTAAACCTATTTTTTCCTTATTCAGGCAGATTAAATGTCTAATCTGTACTACAGTGATTGAATGATTGAAGCCTTATAGGATTTTGAGAAAGGTCTTTTGTTACTAATGGCATAATCCTTCAAAAACAGTGTGTCCATCATGTTTTACCACTTAGGCTACTGATCTCAATATGATTCACATATTATTTTTTCATATTTTCAAATCTATATGTATATACATGTATATATTCTCCCGAAGAGAGATTGTTCATATGCCAGTAACTCCCACATCAGCACCATAACACAAAAAAACACTGTTGTATACAATATTGGGGTTTTAGGGTAGCATCATACAGAACTTTGATAAAATGCCAGCGTTTTAGGATCAGCTAATTTCAATTTCTAGTTATATTTTACTAATACAAGTAGAGGGCTAATATTAAGCATCTAAAACCAAGAGTCTTGTTAGCACCTTCTAGACTTTCCTGTTCTTGTCAAAAGCAATACCTGAATTGCTTGGAAGAATTGTGTTGTGGGTTTTTTTGTTGGTTGTTTTGGTTTTTTTTTCTGATAGGAGTTAGAGGTGGAAATGTATGAATAGTAGAATCTTTCCTCCTAGTTTTATTGGCCCAAGATCTCATTTTTAAAAGAGTTTGAGAATACAGATACAGAAAGCAAAGAAAGATATAAAAGATTTAGAAGCTAGAAGCAAAATCTAAAATCTAGGAAAAAACCTAATACAGATATTTGTAACTGTACACATTATTAACCGCTGAACACTTTATCTAAAGCTATAAGCCAGGCAGAAGTTAAGGATTCTGTTTCTGGGCCTGAGTCTCAGCAGACTTTTGCCTTTAAAGATGCAGGAATCATTTCTTTTTAAAGTTAAAAATGTTTGAGGACTTCTGAAAATCAGTTAGGCTCTGAAGAGCCATGAAAACAGTGTCTACTGCATGGTCTGCTAATTTTCCATTTATTTTTCTGCTTTCTTGACTTCAATTCTTTTTTTTATGGGGGGGAGAATAATTATTTTCTTCAAGTAAGGACATTCTAAAAGAAAAATATGATCTGTTATTTTCTATCAGATAATGGTGTTAATTCTTATTTGCCATTACTTGTGTGACTTCTCTGTAGACATTACCTGAATGATGTTTCTTTATTACATGTAGTCCAAGAGTTGCTAAATGCAACGACGGACAAAAGATGTAGTGGAGCCATTCATCAGAAACTTTGGAAGAAGTTCCTGGATAAGAAGTGTGAGTGCATATTACCTCTAGCTGCAATCTGTAGCAATGAGCTACTCACAAATATTTGACACATTTACAAGTTGTCCCATGTTAGAAGACACCAGGAGCTCAACATTGCTTTTCATTCACTGAGAAACAGGTTATTGCATAAGGAGAGCTCCTGAAAGAGGTGCACTAGAGAGAGACTGGTACAAAAGCAGATTTTATTGTATCTCTACTGAAGTGAATAGCAAAACCAGGGTGACAGCTCCTTGTAGCAAGACTGCACTTTCTAAAGAATCTGAAAACAAAGAAAGGCTGCAGTTAAACTTCTTTATATCACTTCTCCAGTGTCATGCCAAAGGGAAAGCTAATGGGAAAAAAAACCGTGGGATTTCCTAGTATTTCCTTACTGCATTTTAGCAATTCTGTTCTGTGGCAGACACTTAAAAGATGCCTATGCTACATTACACAGCACATGCTGAGACTTCAGAGCAAGCTCCTAATGAGCCAATAAATGTCTGTGGCAGACAACAGTACTGTAGGTCTCAGAAGCAGTAGAGTTATGTTATCCCAGGCAGAGTTAAAGCCATCAGCTCTTTAACAGAGCTGATTAACTTGCAGGAAGTACTGCCTCAGTGCTGCTCTGCTCTTGGTTAATGTAGAAACACCTAGAATACCTTTGCAAAACAGCATATATAGACTTGAATTTTAGACCTGATTGAAAATGGGGACGAGAAAAAAGTGGGAATAGGTGCTGAGCTACCCATATTCTCAAAAAAAATGTAGAGAAGTATTCATACTGCTATGTTAAAATACTGAACGTAGAGGGGAAAAAAAATGGATAATTTTAACAAGATACCAGCATTGGGAAGGAGAAGAAAGCAGAATGTAAACTGTATAGAGTCCCAGATTCAGCATCCACCATGTGACACAGCACCTCTCTCTGCTACATGGTGTTACTCGCCAGTGGGATTGATTACACATGAATTTACAGTGTTCTACATTGAGCTCCAGGAGCTTCTCCTCCTTGCACTCCAAAAGGGTGTTGACTCCAGCTTCACATTGCGTCATGCTTTCTTCTTAGCCACATCCTTCCTGCAAATTAAGGTTGTCTTTAGTGCCTTAGTGTGGTGCAAGACTGTAAATTCAGAGTGCAAACTACCATACATTGACTTCTTCATCTTGGCAAACCCATAGATTTCTGGGAAAATAATTTAATATCACTCCATATTTTTTTGCAACTTCTTTAAGTAGGGTTTGAAAGTTTATAAACAAAATTCAAAATAATACTTGGAAGAGAAGAAAGCAGAAGTTTTTAACTTTTTATGAGATGTGATAGCAATTTCAAGTATTTCAGAAGGGCATTTTTTTGTTAATATTTCATTTGTCATTGTCAGAGGTTGCAGGCATACAAGTATATTGCTGTCTTGCAAATCCATTTGACCACTATGAAAAAATCCCCTACTTGAATGGCACTTGTTTAGTTCCTGTTTTTTTCTGTCATTGAACTCAGTAACAATTGTGTATGCCCTGTCTTTTTGGATTGAAGGTCTGTGTACCGTACACCGGGACTTGTACTAGCCTCTCTCAATATGCACAAATAGAACAAGAATCTGGAACAAGGCCATTCTGATCACTGTAAATCTTTTGGTATGATATTTATGTTAAAAATCCCATTCTATTTTATACAATGCTAATAAGATTGCATAGTGGATGCCCTGTCCTTGGAAAAATGAGGTGAAATCATGTCAAGTGCCATACTTCAGTACTTTACCAGTACTTCTGCTTTGTTGAGTAGTTGAGAGAGCAAGAGGTTTGTTTCTTCCTAGCTGCATGTAGTTTAATGAAGAATAAGTTCAGAATATCATCTGTTTTTCAACACCACATCTACAGGAAGTTCTGGAAACAGCAGAGCTGGACAGGTCTGCATTGACAAAGGTACCCACCAGATGCTTGCAATACTCTACCCGCACAGAGGTATGCTGACAGTGATACCAGAGACTTTTCCTGTGGTTTGACTGTAAGCTTGCATATTGCTTACATACAGCATGAAACATTGTTTTTCAGCATTTTCATCACAACAATAAAAAAATCATGGAGCTGAAAATGTGGAGACTAGACAATCTGCTCTCTGGTGGGAAGAGAGGTTTGATATTGCAGAAACTGCTTCTTCATTAATATTCAGAGAACACATATGTGAAGTTATGACATATGTGTAGAAGTAGACATTGAGTGTTTGAGAAAAATACCTGCATTACAGCAATACTGTTAACTTAGGGATTTAAAATGATTGTAAGGAAATGTGTGGCTTGCTGCAATGATCATGAAAAGGTAAAACCAAACTAAGGTGCCAGTACAATACTCCCAAGTCACTAGCTTTAAGCTTGCAAAAACTGGGTACTATAAGATGTCATTATGCTTTTTTTGGAAGGATGCAGCACTTCTAGGAGATGTAGATAGCTGTTTTTCTCTTCTGAAAAAATATTCTCTGTGGTCCAAGTGTTCCAATTCTTGAATCTTTATGATTAACTTGCGTTATTTTGTAATCAAGTGACACCTTTAATATGGGAAAACTCAGACTTTGAAATGTCAATATTAAAACTTTCTTCCCCCAAATATGAGATTTTTTTTTTGTTAAGTTTAAAAAAGAATATTTATGTTTACGGATACTGGCTTTGAATTGCTCTAGATCTAATTTCAACCATTTTCTTTTTCCATATTTGATCAAAACAAAACATCCTCTAGTTGAGTTTTTTTCTATTTTGACTGAAATGATTATGCTCAGTCAGGGGATAACCAAGCAATTTAAATTGCTGTACACTCATCTTTAAGCATACTTGTCTTCACAGAGTTGGTTTGTCTTCTTGCTCATTTGCCAAGACACCAGTAATTTGTAACCGTGAGTTTGAACTGGCATACTACCTTATTGTTTGCTTTCACTTCAGAAAAAATCAGGTGACAATATACTTTTAAAATACAAACACACACATGTACACATAAACACACACACAGCTACAGCATGAATGGGAACACTGGACCCAATCAGGACTTGGGTATGTGGATGAGCGCTTGATCGAGAAGTTTGCAAGTCACGGGTCCTCTGCCTGCCTCACAGGAGCTCAGCTGAGTATAGGATTTCTTTTAAAAGATAAAACCAAGGAAATTCCATGAAGTAAACTATGTAGTAAATATCACTGAAATCGTAATCAAGGAAGCAAGAAATACTACTTGACAAATCAACCTCTAACAAACTTTTAACAGAGATCTCCATTCTTTATGCCTGACGGGCAGACTGAATAAAGTAATACCAGTCTGCACTGGCTGAGAGAAGACTGCACTAGATGATGAGAGCTTATGGGGCCAAATCCTCTATCTGAATATGTTTTGAAAACTGAGACAGTACCTGCGATCTCATCCATCCAAAAAAAAAACCCAAGCCACCAACCCAGAACCCTCAAATCACAAGCTCTGGCTTATGAAAAAATTATTTTGAGGAGCACTGGAGAAACTAATATCTAGCAGACTTACCACTATCTGAAAAGGGATCTATCCCAGGAAAAGCATAGAAATCACTCAAACACTTCTTTTGCTTCAGTTCTGTGACATTGAGAAAAGGTTCATAGGAATTCCTCTATAACTATCATTTATATTGACTCTAAGAGCCCTAGGGTTGTGCAGCTTTTATCTTACAACAGCATAGCATAGGAGAAAACCCTGTACATTTTGCACTTTTTCTTTGCTACTTTTTTTTCAGTAAGGCCCTAGGTTAATGAAATGTATAAAAAAGTTGTAACGTTATTAAAAAAAAAAAATTAAAAGAAAGGCTGTTATAAATACAGTTTGAAGTCAGAAAGGACAGCAGTTACTTGCATTTTTAAATAATTTTTTATATGCTCTTTCAGGATGGCTTTTCCTCCTATGAGAGAATAAAAGCCATGAGAAATAAGCATTAATAATAATCAAAGCAATAGAAACCATATTGAGTGTTAAGTCAGGATTGCAGGATAAAGAAGCATATTATAAAACAAGTAATCTACAAAAGGGACAAATCCTGAAGCAGTTAAAAGTTTTCCGTGTGGCCTTCATTTTGAATCTCTTACGCGGAGCATTACACACAGGAGGGCCTAGATGGTTAAGAAGCAAAGCAGCACAGCAATACTTTGCATTTAGTCATGCTTATTTCCCTGACACAAGCAAATTCAATCTACTTCTGTGCAAGATTTTAAGAGCATAGGCTTGGGAGACATATCGGACTCCATTGTGGCTACACATCCTCAGTGTTGTTACCTTAGTTACAGCCACAAAAATCGTTGCTGTGAGTGGTAATATTTAAACCAGAATTAATCCTTCTGACTTGGCAATGTTGGTAGCTAAAGAAATCATAATTCTGCTGCTCATCTGAAAACTTTCTGTGTCTGTCAGTTGTATTTCATAGCACGATGGATGTGAACCGGCATGTCAACCTTCAGTAAATCATATTTTAGAGGCTACATTTCAACAACCTGAAAAGATCACTTACCTATTCATTGAACAAGCCCAACAACAAGAAGCAGCTGGCCAAAATGTAGAAATCACAGAGTTTCACTGTTTCTTGTGATTCTACATGAATGCTTCAGGATGTGAATGAACATTAGCATCTTTACTCCAGCACAGTGCTGAGGTCTGGTCTGAGTCTGAGGACATGAAGGGAAAAAGCTCCATCGCCATCTGCAAAACTGACCACTGTGGAGACAGACAGCATCATTCAGCCTTTCCAGAGGAAGTTGCAAAAGACGTGTTCATATACATGTAAAGAGGAGGAAGTCTAGCTGGCTCAGTCTGCCTTTCAGCTACAATAGATGAGCATTATGTGACACTACAGCTTTTCAGTCCATCAAAATCAAAACCACCCCTGCTCTTGCTTGTAATTTTCAGAAATGCAGTTACTTGCTATGTAATACATAAGGGGCATTTTATTTCTTTATGTCTTTTATTTCTACTTATACCAGTGTGGTGTACTGTAGCAGTGTTTTCAAAAGGGCACCACCTCAAATCTTAAACCTCTGACTGTGAAAAACTCATTTTTGCACAGTATTGTTCTAAAAGTTAAGCTTTCACCCAGTGCATACAACACTCCAAGGAAAAAAAAAGCTAATTAATGGTTGAGGCTAAAAAATTAAATTGCAGTTCTTGTGGCTGGAGTTTTGAATAAAATTTCAAGAATTTTTGCATCATTCTAGTTTCAGCTTGATATAAGGAGCCTAAGTTGCAAAGGGCATTTCCTGACCCTCTGGAGAACTTTAATCAGATATTATCCAGTTTCCATTTCATTAAAGGGCACACTCACAGGTGTTCTAGCTAAATGTCTCATGTAATGAATTCAGTCTAGCATCCCTGTGAAGAGGGGAGGATTATTTTATACATGGGTACTGTGACACCAAGGAATTAATCATGATAGTCAAGGCAACATACTAGGTCTGCATTGCTTTAATAAAAAAATATTCTCCACTCTTCTGCATCATACAGTGGGATTTGAATTTACAAGTTCATGATTACCTTCTGTGCTCTGGCTATACAAATGTACCTGTGAATGAAAGACTGATTTGTAGAACACACAGAGCAATATATCCTAAGTCACTGTGCTGGTTTTGTCTGAGAGTTAATTTTCTTCGTAGTAGCTAGAATGGGCTATGTTTTGTATTTGTGCTGGAAACAGTGTTGATAATACAGGGATGTTTCAGTCACTGCTGAGCAGTGCTCACACAGAGTCACAGCCTTTTCTGCTCCTCCCCCCACCCCACCAGCGAGCAGGCTGGGGGTGCACAGATAGTTGGGAGGAGACACAGCCGGGACAGCTGACCCCAACTTACCGAAGGGATATTCCATACCATATGATGTCAGGCTCAGCAATATGAAGCTAGAGGAAGAAGAAGGAATATATTCACAGTTATGGCATTTTGTCTTGCCAAGAAACTGTTAGGCCCTGCTTCCCTGGAGTTGGCTGAACACCTGCCTGCTGATGAGAAGTAATGAATTAATTCCTTGTTTTGCATTGCTTGCACGCATGGCTTTCGCTTTATATAACAAACTGTCTTTATCTCAACTCTGGAGTTTTCTCACTTTTACTCTTACAATTCTCTCCCCATCCCATCAGGGGGGAGTGAGTGAGTGGCTGTGTGGGGCTTAGTTGACGGCTGGGATTAAACCATAACAGTCAAGTGTAATAGTTTCAAATTTAGGAAACCGCTTGTCTCTGAGCTGCATACTGATGCAGAGTTTCAGTGTTGTTTCATAAACTTTAGTCACATTCAGACTTGCTAACCCTGATACTGTCCAGTTTTCTAGCTGAATGTTCCATTTGTGTATTCTGCAGATAAATAGCCACAAACTGATAACAACATTAAGTTTTCACAGGACATCAATAACATAATAAAACCAGACAAATATATTTAAGTCAATGCAGATTTTCTGAAACATAGCTAACACATACACACTGGCATAAGGCCACAGTTTTGACTTCAACAGATTTTTAAGCCCAGAGCCAACATACAAGAAGAACCAAAACTGAAGATGAGAAATCAGAATGTTTAGCATTGTGACTTCACTTAAAATCTATACAAAGGTCAAGTCACCTCTAAGGTTTTACATGAAAATGTAGGCAACTCACTGTTTATGAAAGCAGTTTTTCAAAATTAGCTTTTCGTGTTACTTCATTCAGTCTTTCTTCACATGTTTAGGTGAACTTCTAGCAGTCTTTTCCTGAGATTCCTTGCCTTCTTCCCTATCTGAAAAAATTAAAGACTGAGTTGCTATGAAGTCTAGTTAATTTGGAAGCATCTATAAATGCAGATATATCAGCATTCTGTAGATGTTGAGTTTTCACTACCAGGTATAGGATAAGAAGTGGCCCAGCTGAATAACAGTGTTGTAGAAATTAATTCAGACTCTGAGCATTTCATAACAGCCTCAGGAGAGTAGCCTGAGCCAGACGCTTTGCCACTCTCACATGCTTATATCCTATTAAAACTGTCTTAAAGGATCTGATCACCATAAAATTTTCAACTTCCCAGAAATAATAGACTTAACCGAAGCAAGGATAGAAACCCTACATAAAAATTACAGAAAAATGCTAGGAATAAAATGCAGTAATCATTAACTCCATACCCTGATGACATCAAGGCTATGAATCTACATCATTCCTACTGGTTCAGTATGCATCCCCTTTAATGCATGAGACATATTAGTCTTCTTTTTTGAAGCATGGCTTTGCAAAGACTAATGGCTATGTGTAAGGATGCTAAAATCCCCATCTTGCTATGGCAATTTTGTCATTTTGGATCTCTGCCAAGCACAGATAATTAATTCCTACTTCTGTCTCTTGACAGGAATTTCTTAATACAATCACAGTTCTTAAAACAAACTATGGTTCATTTTAAGATTCTAGTTTTAACGCTTCAATACATCTTTTAATAGAAAACATAGATTAAGAAGTATAAGCTTAGAACATCTCTGGGAGATGTTTACTCAAACAGGCTTTTGAATATAATGAATGGCACTTTTCCTTTATCATTAATGATTAATTAATTCATGATTAATGATTGAGTGTAATACAAGAGATTCTCTGAAGTAAAAACATTCTCTAATGGAAGAATATTTCTAAGATGATCATGTGATACTGAACATACTTTTATTAGGTAAAAAGTATTTTCCCCTCTCTTTCACTTCAAAGCATCAAAGAGGCTCACAAATCTCAAGGCTATGACAACTAGCCCTGAATCTTGCAATAGAAGTTTTTTAGTTGACTGTTCATATTAGGAGTCACATAATGTGGTCACATTAGCTACAGCTTTTTGTATGAAGAAAAGGCAGACTGATATTTTATAGAAACCCCTAAAAAAACCCCCATGACACAACATACACTGCTGAAAATTAATTATACTATCATAATCTATCAACAATATCCCTAGAGAATTAGGTATATGAAAGTGCTATCTCTCTTTTGCAGATGAGAAAGTGGAGATGTTCATCTCTGCTTTTCTTCTCAAGCTGCAAAATATGGCAGTGCATATATCAGAGTCCCTGGGCTAATTGTACTTTTGATTCGTTCTGATTGCCTCAGGGTATATTTTGAGATCAATACCAGTTAGCTCATTTGGCCTGACTTACCTTCATTGCCTGCACTTCTTTTCTTGCAGGAATAAATGGTGCAATAGACAAATGCAAAATCATCTTCAAGCACAATGTTATTTATCTAGGAAAAAAAAGAACCTGACAGGTGTCCAAAAAAATGAAATACGCTATGTAAATATCTAAAATTATCCAATTTGTAATCTTTTCCTATATGACAACTCCCACAGGTACAGCTTTCCTTCCACTACATACGTCATCCTGAAATTGTGTAGTCACATTAACAGTTTTCCTTCAATTCAAACACTCAGTGAAATGATAATTATATTCATACACGATCTTATCAGCTGTATCAGACTGCTATTCTTAGATAACGGATGACAGATACACAACTGTTGGCAAGGATACCCATACAAGATTTGGTTTTGCCAGTTTTCTCACCTAGGGGTTCAGCTGTCTGATGAAGTGCACTGTGTTTGAGGTGATAATAATCACACTTGATTGATATTGTTTAAGGTTTCAGTAATAGTTTAGATTTAAAAAATAATTTAAACTTTAATCAAATACAATATACAATATAAGTATACTTTCTGTGCTTTGTTAATTTCACATCATATGAGGAAAAACTAAAGCTTGAAAGAACAATTTTTACTTTTTTTAAAAAAAAATCAAAACCACAAGCAACAAAACATGACCTGCTTATCAGATACAGAGGAACCTGAAAACAAAGAAATAGACTAGCAAATAAACAATTTTACATACAGTAACTAATTACAAAAATAATAGTGCTATTGACATTGAGGAAGAGATTAGCATATAAACATTTCAGACAGAATTTCTTTATGCAAACTGTAATTAAATTAGAATTTTCAAAGATTGAGCTTTTATAGTTTTCTCAAGGCAAAAGCCCTAAACAAACATAACACTGAACACGTGCCACTCTTATCACCAACAGGTATTTTGTTGCTATAGCAAGATTTTAAGCAGATGCTTTCAAGTCTCCAGTTAATATAGAACAGCATTAGAAGGTGTAAGTCTGAATGCTATGTGGCGATACAGAAGAAGGTTGCAGTTGTGGTAGAACTGCTCAGGGAGTATGACTTGATATGGGACTTCAGGCAGACGAATTAGTTGTGCCCTGTTCCTCCTGCAGAGACTGACCCTAGTTACTAGGATCAGTAGAGGTTTGTCACTGATTACCGGGTGAGAGACACATATGGGCTAACACCTACATCTGCCAGGTGCAAGGTTGGGTGTCTTAAAAGTGGACAGTCGTCATTCCTGTAGCAAACCATTGTATGGAAAATATTTTCAGTTTGTACAAGAGTGGCAAAGGAAGGCATCACTATGCAATACTGTAATTCAAATATAATCACTTAGCAATGGCATTGTACCTGAGACAACTCCTTAACAGACGAGACATCTGTCACAATGCCACTGTATGCACACAGATTCAAAAACCAGTATAGACTTATCTAAAGGGTGATTTAGAATATATTTAGGACATGTTTCTAAGAGAAATTTTTTAGCTTTTACATTAAATGATCTGTACCTTGCTATGCATACTTTTTGGTATTTTGTAGTTTTGATCTTGCAGGAATGTTTGCAGTTTGCAGTTCATAAATGTATGTTTGTAGAGAAGCAGTACTGTACACCCAGTTATGGATTAGCACAGCAGCATTAAACAGCTCTAGATTCATCCTTCCATTTTAAATTCAAGATAGCTACTCAGATTCAAGACCTGTTATTATTAAAATGCATGTATCAGACATTTAAACCTATATATGTACCTTTGAATTTTACAAAACTGCTTCCTACATTATGAAGTGCAAAAGCTTTGTTCAAAAGAAAAAAATCAAAGAAACGACAGATTATGTAACCCTGTTTCACTCCCTGTTTCAAAAAATAGTTTCCTTTCATAAGGATCAAATATCTACCTTCAGCTAGTTAAGAAAGGAATAATCTGTAAAATTAAATATTTTTACTTTCATGCCACATCTGTTTACCTGGTTTACTGTAAGAAACCTCTTACTTGAAGTGGCTGAATGATGCTCTGTTTTTTTTCTTTTGTTTTTGTTTTTTTTTTTCCTGCAAATTTAAGTTATTTATTTGTTCAAAAGGTCAGCGAGCCACTCTCTTGACTCTACTGCAATCCTTAACAGTCCTATTCCTTTTAAATTATTATTCTTATTACTTTGGATAAAAATAGTTCTACAGACAAAACCAGTTGATTCTGTAGTTCATAGTCATTAAACCTGTCCAAGGGAAGAGAAACCCCTCAACAACAGCACTTCGTCAGCCTTTGTACCTATAAAGGATTGTATTAAAATCTGAGGGAAGCGCACAGGAACTAGGCAATGAAGAAGAAAACATAAAAATATGGAGTAAGTTCAGAATGTGAGACAGACAGAACTATTGGTTGAACCCATTGCTGCCATTAGGAATTGTCCTTCACAAGACACCTGACAAATCATTTCTACTCCTATGATGGTTTCACTGAAGTTCTATGGACTTCCAGAGGGCAATCTTTGGCCTGTTTAGCGGCCTGGTTGACAGAGTCCCTTGGGAGGCATCCCCGAAGAGCAAAGGGGCCCAGGAAATCTGGACATTCTTCAAGAAGGAAATCTTAAAGGCACAGAAGCAGGCCATCCCCATGTGCCAAAAGACAAACTGGCAGGGAAGAAGGCTGTCCTGACTGAACGGAGAGCTTTGGCTGTCACTCAGGGCAAAAAAGAGAGTTTATGACCTTTGGAAGAAGGGCCAGGCAACTCAGGAGGACTGCAAAGATGTTGTGAGACTATGCAGGGAGTAAATTAGAAAGGTCAAAGCCCAACTAAAACTTAATCTTGTTACTCCGGTAAAAGACAATAAAAAAACGTTCTATAAATACATTAACAATAAAAGGAGGGCTAGGCTAAAGAGAATCTCTATCCTTTATTGGATACAGGGGAAACAGTGACAAAGGATGAAGAAAAGTCTGAAATAACTTAATGCCTTCTTTGTCTTAATCTTTAATAATAATACTGGGTTCTTGGCGTACCCAGCCAGCTGAGCTGGAAGACAGAGGCTGAGAGCAGAACGAAGCCCCCATGCTGTGACTGATAGCTATAAACTATTCAGAAGGGACAGGCAAGGAAGGAGAGGTGGCAGAGTTGCCTTCTATGTCAAAAATGGGATTGATTGCATACAGCTATCTTTGAAGAACAGCAATGCCAGGTCAGGAGTTCATGGGTGAAAATTAGAGACCAAGCCAATAAAGAAAACCTTGTGGCTGATGCCTACTACAGGCCACCCGATCAAGAAGAGAAGGCTGAAGAAGAGTTCTTTCTTCAACTGCAGGAAGCATCATGCTCACAGGCCTTGATTCTGAGAGGGTACTTCAGCCACCCGGACATCGGCTAGAAAAGTGGAACCGCGAACTGCAAGCAGTCCAGGAAACAACTGGAGTGCATTGCGGAAAACTTCCTAGTACAGGTGACGGAGAACCTGACCAGAGGAGAGGCACTGCTGGACCTATTGCTCACTAATGTGGAAGACCTTATTGAAGAGGTGAAGACTGGAGGTAGCTTGGGCTCCAGTGATTGTGCCCTGGAGGAATTCTTAATCTTGAGGGGTACAGGATGGGTAAAAAGTAGTGTCAGGACCCCAAACCTCAGAAAGACAAACTTTCAGCTGTTTGGGGTGCTAGTGTGTGGAATCTGTTGGGAAACTGCCCTTAGAGGCAAAGGAGCAAATGAGAGCTGGGAGATATTCAGAGACATTTTTCTTAGGGCACAAGAGCTCTCAGTCCTGATGTGCAGGGGCAGGGGAGGCAGGAGGCCAGCTTACCTAAATCAAGATCTCTTAGCCAAACTAAGACACAAACCAAAGACGCATAGACAGTGGAGGCAGGGATCATCTTGGGGAGATTATAGGATATGGCCCAAGAGTGCAGGGAGAGTAGCAGGAAAGCCAAGGCACAGCTGGAGCTGAACTGGGCTGGGGACATGAAAAATAACAAGTGTTCTTCAGGTACGTAGGACAAGNGATATTCAGAGACATTTTTCTTAGGGCACAAGAGCTCTCAGTCCTGATGTGCAGGGGCAGGGGAGGCAGGAGGCCAGCTTACCTAAATCAAGATCTCTTAGCCAAACTAAGACACAAACCAAAGACGCATAGACAGTGGAGGCAGGGATCATCTTGGGGAGATTATAGGATATGGCCCAAGAGTGCAGGGAGAGTAGCAGGAAAGCCAAGGCACAGCTGGAGCTGAACTGGGCTGGGGACATGAAAAATAACAAGTGTTCTTCAGGTACGTAGGACAAGAAAGGAAGATGAAAGAAACTGTACCCACCTTGATGAGCAAAACAGGAGCCATGGCTACAACCAACAAGGAGGCTGAAGTACTCAACAAATTTTTTTGCCTCAGTCTTCACCAGCAAGGGTTCTAGCCACCTCACCCAATTCATAGAACCCAAAGGCAGGGACTGGGAGAATGAAATACTGCCCACTGTAGGAGAAGACCAGGTTCAAACCATCTAGGGAACCTGAATATGTGCAAGTCCATGGGACCTGATGAGATGCCTGATCTGAGGGTCCTGAGAGAACTTGCAGATGAAGTTCCTAAATCACTATCCATCTTATTTGAGAAGTCGTGGAAGCCTGGTGACGTTCACACTGGCTGGAAAAGGGGAAACATAACGCCCATTTTTAAAAAGGGAAGAAGGAACACTGGGGGAACTATAGGCCAGTCAGTCTCACCTCTGTGCCCAGCAAGATCATGGAGTCAATCCTCCTGGAAATTATACTGAGGCACATGGGGAAAAGAGAGGTGATTAGTGACAGCCAACATGGCTTCCCCAAGGGCAAATCGTGCCTGACAAATCTGATGGCTTTCAACAATGGAGTCACAAAATTGCTGGATAAGGGAAGACCAACTGACGTTATCTACCTGGACTTGTTCAATGCATTTGACAGTGTTCTGCGCAACATCCTTATCTCTAAATTGGAGAGACATGGATTTGATGGGTTACTTTAGTAAAGCCTTTGACACTGTTTCCCACAGCATTGTCCCAGACAAACTGGCTGCTCATGGCTTGGATGAACGTACGCTTCACTGGGTAAAAACTGGCTGGATGGACAGGCCGAAAGAGTTGTGGTGCATGGAGTTAAATCCAGCTGGGGATTTAAGACAAGTGGTTTTCCCCAGGCCTCATTATTTGGGCTAGTTTTGTTTAATATCTTTCTGAATGATGTGGACGAGGAGATTGAGTGCATCCTCAGTAAGTCTGCAGACGACACCAAGTTGGGTGAGAGTGTTGATCTGCTTGAGTCTGAGATGGCTCCACAGAGGGATCTGGACAGGCTGGATTGATGGGCCAAGGCCAATGGTATGAGGTTCAAAAAGGACAAGTGCCAGGTCCTGCACTTGGGTCACAACAACCCCAGGCAGCGCTACAGGCTGGGGGAAGAGTGGCTGGAGAGCTGCCTGGCAGAAAAGGACCTGGGGGTGTTGGTCGCCTGCCAGCTGAACATGAGCCAGCACTGTGCCCAGGTGGCCAAGAAGGCCAACAGCGTCCCAGCTGGTATCAGAAATAATGTGGCCAGCAGGACTAAGGAAGTGATTATCCCTTTGTACTCAGAACTGGTGAGACCACATCTTGAATACTATGTTCAGTTTTGGACCCCTCACTACAAGAAAGATATTGAGGTGATTCCAAAGAAGAGCAATGAAACTGGTGAAGTGTCTCGAGTACAAGTCTTATGAGGAGCAGCTGAGGGAACTGGGGTTGTTTATCCTGGAGAAAAAGAGGCTCAAGGGAGACCTTATCGCTCTCTACAACTACCTGAAAGGAGTTTGTAGCAAGGTGGGAGTTGGTCTCTTCCCAAGTAACAGGCAATAGGATGAGAGCAAATGGCCTCAAGTTGCTCCAGGAGAGGTTTAGATTGGATATTAGGAAAAATTTCTTCTCTGAAAGGGTTGTCAATCACCGGGCCAAGCTGCCCAGGGAAGTGGTTGAGTCACCATAGAATCATAGAATCTGTTGGGTTGGAAAGGACCTTTAAACGTCATCTAGTCCAACCCCACCTGCAGTAAGCAGGGACATCTTCAACTAGATCAGGTTTCTCAGAGCTTCATCAAGCCTGGCCTTGAATATCTCCAAGGATGGGGCCTCCACCACCTCTCTGGGCAGCCTATTCCAGTGTCTCACCTACTTCATTGTAAAAAAAATTCTTCCTTATAGCCAGTCTAAATCTACTGTCTTTTAGTTTAAAACCATTACCCCTTGTCCTAACACAACAGGGCTTGCTAAAAAGTTTGTCCTCATCTTTCTTACAAGCCCTGTTTAAGTATTGAAAGGCTGCAATAAGGTCTTACAACAGCCTTCTCTTCTCCAGGCTGAACAATCCCAACTCTCTCAGCCTGTCTTCTGATCATCCCTGCAGGTATTTAAAAGATGTATAGACATGGTGCTTGGGGATATGGTTTAGTAGTGGACTTGGTAGTATTAGGTTTATGATTGGGCTCGATAATCTTATGGGTCTTTTCCTCCCTAAATGATTTTGTGATTCTATGATCTCAGTCAAAGCCAACAGCATTTCAACTGTCTTACTGCTGAACAAGAACAGATTAAGTTTATTAACTACATTGAGAAATGCAAGTTAGACCTTCACCTATACTACTTACACCAAAGCCAATTCAGGTTCCCACAGCCTGCTATGCAATTGCCAGGAGGATCACTGGAAGACACTTACTCTCTGATAAACTGACTGCAGACAGGGACTAGTGCTTAGGGGAATCCTTCTGCACTCTTTTGTTCTGCCATTCTGCAGTCCCTCGCTCTTCAAAGAAAGTTCGGATGGTTTATGTGCAAGGATTCAGTTTTCTGAGTTGCATCAGGTCCTAAACTCCAGGTATCAGACAGAAATATTCTCACTGATTGTCACTGGTTTGAGATTAGGTCCTTAATTGGAAACAGAATCATGCGTATAGATTTGCAATCAGAAACCTACTGAAATAAAACTGTTTTCATCAGTTACATCTCCTCCCTGTCAAATAAGTAACTCTGAGAGTGACAAGAGCTATGGTTTGCATTCTTCACAGTTTTGTGAGCACTCTATGTTAACCTATTTCAGAAGCAGCACAGTGGTTTCTATTCCATTCACAGATTTAAACCTAATGCCTGAATATTAAAAAAACCCAACAGTTCCACACTACATTTTTTCATCATTTTATTTAAAAGGCAGATTAACTGATTAATAGAAATGTAAATTGCATTTCCCCTCTCAAATTAACTGAATAAATATATATTGTTTAAAAAGTGCAAGTCTTGATTAATTGTTCTTTGTCCTGTAGAACAATGAAAGTCCTTGAATACGCTGTGCAGAAGCCTTACCGGAATGACACACTGTTTTAATATTCTGGCAAACCTTTCGAATTATTTGTAACAAAAGAAAAACTATTTAACAAGCATATAGTAAATGCAATTTATAAATTTTTGCACAAACATAAATCCTTAATGTTATTGTATCTTTTGCTAGCCATATATCTTATTCATTAAAATTGATTATGTTGTGGCTCTCTTCAAATGGACAATGGAATCTGTACTTACATACTTTTCTATACAACACTTTTAAAAATAGAAAGGCAAACTCGTTGAAGAAAAATCATTTATAAGTGAGTATAGTTAAAGAATCAACCTTATCAGTCTAAGGAACTTGAATTATTTTCCCATGGTTTTTCAAAGCCTTCAGTTCCAGCTATCTGCTTGAGGACTAGTTACAGCTTTTGGTAAAATTGTACACTTACTTCCACAGTCTTCTGAGACTTTGAACAATCTTGAGACAAAGATACCTGCCTGTATCAGTACATTTGGCATGGGATCAATACCCTTTCCCTCCTGTGACATAAATTGTGATTTGAAACTTGTTCTGTTCCACGTGTCTTTTTCCTGACTGTTTGAATGTCTCTGGTTTTTTTTGTTTTGTTTTGTTTTTTAAATCAATTAGCCTGATTAGTCACTTGACCAAACAGATTTAAAACTCCTGTTCTTTTGGGACATCAAGAAGTATGAAAAGACCTGATATCTTTTCTGTAATCTAACAGAAGTGCCTGTCATTGTTGAGTTGGCCAATTGCATTGTATCCACTAACAAATGAAAGAAGAGCAGTTGTGGTGACATGATGAAACTTAAAAAAATAATTCAGAGAAACTAGCATTGCTAATACAAAGGCAAGATTTTTTCTGGTGAATATAAAATAGCAATACTGGGTTTGTTCCCTTTTGTGTGTTGGCAGATGCCCAATTATTTGCTCCACAGTTGCATGAAGACAGGATTACAAGTTGCCTGTATTCAAAGGGACAAACAAAAAGATGAAACTCTTTATACATTTTCCGATTTTCATGCATCAAAACATTAGTTTACATGTAGCTCAAACTGCATAATGTAATCTAAGCAGCAATCTAAAGAGTGGAACATTGAAAAGGTTACTCTCTCCAAATATTTTTTTTTAAATTCTCAAGTAGAATTTCCTTAAGCAGAGTATGATGGCAGTAGATTCAAGTAATTCATGTCAATTTCAGACAGAATAGTGCAATGCAATACTTCACTCAACTTGTACTAATTGTAAGTTTACCCTTTTCTAGTACTTACACAAGTCATCTGTCTGTGTGTTTCTAGATTTTTTTGCATGTTCCATGCAAGCATTAGCACATTCTTATGTAATGGAAAGACAAAGAATAAACTAGAAAGCCAAGGGGTTTCTCCAACCACCGGACTAGGAAGTAAAATAGATCATCAGAAGAAAACCATGATGCCCATAGTAAGAGCTGAATGTCCTTATAGCTACCCAAGCAAAAATGCTTGCATGTGCCATAATTAAGGATCCAGCCTCTGCCAGGCACATAACAACAGCCAGGTGGGCCAAACCTAAGATACTGGTTCTTTGAAAGACAAGCGAGGGCAAGAGAAGAGTGTCTGCCCATGGTCTTTGACAGATAACCCTTAATTGTCCATACCAGTTGTATTTGGTCATTAACATCACAGTCTCACACAGGACAAGACACATTGCTACAGTGTTCTGCCTCTTCAACCTCCAAAGCAAAACTTCGGTATTTGATTGGGAAAAAGTATTTTCTTGGTAGAAAAAGGCTTAGAAAGCCAGCACCAGAACAGATCTGTTGTTGTTCTCTTCATCTGTACGATACGTTTTTTGAACATCTCCCAGAAAACAACTGTCAGGGAGGCAGGTGATTTCTTGCATGCAGCCTCTCTGGTGCAGCAATGCATCTGTGACACCCTCCGCTTCCCCAAAGTGTCAGGGTTGGGCTGAGGAGGCTGTGGTTACCCCAGCACTCAAACAGGCAACTCTTACAGTGGAAGGATATATCTCTTACAGCAGAGGCCCACTATGAAAAGCCAACAGCAAGGACACTACCAGCTCAAGTATTGACATTGATCTTCATGGAGGAGAGTGGCAAAGTCATTTAGAGTGTGCGATGAGGACCAAGCCTGTTCTCTTTTCTAATTTCTCCTTGGTTCACCTTTGCAGAAGACTCTTGAAAATTTAGTGTGCAAATACACTGGACACTGAAATGTCTTCCTGAACAGCTCCCCTGTCCTGAGAAGCTGCCTTTTCACTGAAAATACAAACACCAAACAAGACAGCAAGGAGGTCAAATACAGGCAACATGACACTTCACAAGCAAAAAAATGTTGAAATAATAGGTGAAGAATATAAGGGCCACCTGCAATCACAGGACAAAACCCGACCAGTGTTTTTTGCTGTTTTTTCTTCCAGGAGTCAGCTGAGTCACCCTATAACTATTCAGAAACTGCCGAGCCCCTGCAACAAAGCATTGCTTGAAGAGACATCTGTGTACTGCATCTGGCCACACGCCACTATGTGTTGCAGGTTATGCAATGCACACAAATGGAAATCTTTCTGTTTAACTTTCCCACGCTCTACATGCACCTGTGTGTCTGCACATTCTGGCTCTAGGTTCTCTTGCTTGTTAGGAAAAACAGTGGCTGCACAGGTGACAGGCTGCTGGCTGCGGAAAAACAAAGTACACACAATCAGATGCCACCTGCAACAGAGAGGGAAAGTTAAGCACATTTGCATGTGTTGTAGGACATCTAAGCACTCTGAAGAGCCATGGCTGGTCAGGCGCTTATATCACCAGCTCATCCATTCATCACCTGCAGATTTATTCTTAGTAGTCAGTAACAATGTAGAAGGAGGGGTGGACTTGTTGTGTCTGGTAGGAGACAAAACTAGGAAACAGGTGCTCATCCAAGTTCAAGACTAAATGGATGACACAGTTGCAGAATGAATTACGGAGTTCTGCGCAAACATCCTCTGCAGAAAATCCCTCCGCATCACTGGAGACCTCCTATTTGGTAACTGCCCTTGTGCCACAGCAGTGGTACAGTTAACTCACCAGCCCCTGAGGTCTGGGAAGGGTGCCTGTGATGAAGAGTACAAGGCAGAAGTGTTACTCACAGGAGGCTGTGTGTGGCAGCAACTGTGTATTGGAAAAGTCCCACTTTCCCATGTGAGGAGCCCAGAGCTATTCATGCATGGGTACCAGAGGGTTCTGGAAGCACCAGCTGAAGCTGAGGTATCTCCCCATTCCCCAGTCTCTTGCTGAGACTTTCGCAGCATCTCTAGGAGTAAAAGTGAAGGCAGTGTGGGTGGTCTTGAAACTGTGCTTCACAACCACACCACAGCAACATGACAACTTAAGTACCACCTCACAAGCACCAGTGAAAATGAGCTGCACACAACCAAAGCATTTTCTAGCTCCGTAATGCAAAAAACCTTGGGAAGGTTGGGGTGGGGGACATGCTTCCATACTGCTACTTTCCCCAAACTGCCCTTCTGTATCAAGTGACCCCAGCATATTCACTAGACTCATCCAGATACTTTCAAACCTGGATGCAGACATCAGCCGGCACCTCTTTGTTTCACAAGACTTGACTTCTTTTTGTTTTATACTTATTCACAGTTTATCAGTAGAACTTGGATTATTCATAAGTCTTTACCATGCTGATGAAATAAAGATTTCTAATAGTCCTCACATTGCATCTGTGCTTAAAGTTATACATTTTATGCATTGATTTACTGACTTCCCACCCCCACCAGGATTTTGCCTTATGTTAATTATGCTCAGGATCTGCTAGAGATCTTCAGCAACAGTGATCATCGACAGAAGAGGTATTCCTCATGTAAAGCACTACATGGTGAATGATGGTAGCAGGTTCTGACAATAACTACATCATTACCTGTAGAACTATATTTTGGCAAGTGCACTGCAGAATGACCAGTTGTTCTGAAACAATGGGAAGCAGACCTCTGTACTTCTAGTGACACATTTATTCTATAAGTCCCTTCTTGGGAGGCATTAGTTTTGTATCAAGATCTTCCAGTAAAAACTGATTTCTAGTTTTACAAGTGTTTCTTCAAAACTCATGAAATAAACAAAACTAGCATAACCGGACTTCCAGATTCTGTACACAGCCTGAAGGCTTGAGAAATTCAGCTATTTTATGCACTCAAATGATTTGTTAACTATGAAACGTAATGACAGTGATTTCTAATATCTATGCTAATTTGCTTTTATTCCCCCCTTAATATCAAGATAACAGGTTTCTCCTTAAAATAACAGCCAACTCCATTAGTCACAAAGAAATCAAGTCTCACTCTTGCATATGGCTTCTTTACTCTGCTAGCTTTGGGAAACAATGATATATTTTGAAAACCAAAATCTAGAGTCATTCCAAAGCAGAAAAACTTAAGATAATTTTATACTAAATTGATAAAGACTTCCATTAGAAAACCACATCATCTTAATTTTGTGCATTTTTCCACCAGTTATCTCTGGTGACATACATGTCATGTGCAACAAGAATCACAATCTTGGCTGCAGAACTAAGGTCCAGTCCATGGCAGACTCTGCAGAAGCTTTCACGTCTTCAATTTTCAATGGCAAATGTCTAACCCTTTCTTAGAGAACCCACATGCAAGAGGTTTTTCACACATTTTGTGTTCTTCAGGAAAGAGGTTCCAGTAGTAAAAATGAATAATTTGCTTTCTTTCACATTAATAACTCACCTTTTGTAACGTGATGTTCATTTGCACTGAAAATGCAGTGTGTTGCTACTGACTTGACTAGCTTTAATCCCGATGAATAAGGATGTAGAAGTAGAATTAGGCTACATGCTAATGACCATATCAAATCCAAATCAATTAATAGTATTTGTCTAATGCAAAGCGTTAAATGCCTATGGAACAATACTTACCAGCCTTTCAGTTTGTGTTATGAATTGTTGTCGTATCATGTATTACACTGTATTTAATCTTCTACTCCAAGCAGTTTTTATTGTGAGTGTTAATAGATAATTCATCTTGTAGCTTGGTTGCTCCTCCAACAAACCCAGTTTAGCCTCAATTTACCATTGAAACTGTGTCTAAAGCAGTTTATTTCTGGCACTGTCCTCAAATTTCAAGGCTCATTATATTTATTCTGAGCAATGCTAAGACAGATAATTCTGTGCTCAAGTGGACAGACAATCAACTCTGATGATGAAACTTTTTTGATACTAGGCTTCAAAGAAGCTATTAAACACACGTTTGCATGATATGGCTCTTCCTGGTGAGATCTTCAATATTTGAGGGTAACTGGATGTACAAGAGACAAGCTTCAGTAATTTTGGGGTCTGATCCTCTTTGAACATAAAAAAAAGATATTTCTGAGATTCCTTTTCACTAGAGTGACTTTTAAGTTGCTGATGGGCAAAATGCTAACATTTGCTAGTACAAATTCCTTAATTTCTGAAGAACATTGTACAGATGGTCTAAATTACAGTTTGTTCTTAAGCTTATTTTAATAATAAGCATATAGCAATACAATCACACATAAAGCTTGAATCAATTGTTTCTGACAGTTGTTAAAAAATTACAAAACCTTTTGCTTTGTTTTTATTAATTTTAAGATTTTTCAAAAGGAGGGAGGAGATTCCTGATCCTGTCTGAGATACATAGTATAATTTGCTTAGTGTCAGTTCAAATGAAATTTTCACACAGCAACAAAAAAAATCTGCAAGTATTTTACAAAAAGAGCAAAAGTTATAGCATTGTTTTAGAATAGATTTTTACCATATTGTACAGGAAAGAACCAAACTCTTGCTAAAAGAAATATTAGTTGCAATAGGATCAGTAGCATAAATGCCCCAATTTCAAGGGACTCGACACATTTTCCAAAAAATAAACAATGAAAAATTAAGGAATGTTTTCAGAGGTACCAGAATAGTACCAAAAATCAGCTTGAATACACATCTTTCCTACAGCTTTGTCTGTTAACTTTTACAGAAACACATTCTCCTGTACATTTCAATATTAACTTCTAATAGTATTACAGTGTTATGAGGTTTACAGGATTAGATGGACTTTGCAGAATGCAGCTAGCTCTTATTTTGTTAAGTGTGCATGCCTTACCTGCTTGGTAGTCTCATTGGATAAAGTCAATAGGGCCTGTCAACATACTTCTAAAATTCCAACCTTTTTTCCCAAAAGATTGACCAGAATGTTCATTCTTTCATACTTCTATCCAGTCACCTTTCAGATATATAAATTTTAAACATGATGCAGACTTCAGTCAGCAGAACAGTCAGTAAAATTCTCAATAGTTCTGAAATTTAAGTATTTGTATTACTAAAGGAAGCATTTAAATATTGGTAATACAGACTCAACAATTCTTTCTATATGATGCAACATGTTGAATTGCATCCAAATTTCCTGTTTGTTGAGTTTTGTACAACCCAGTAAATTGGCTGAAACATAACCCTGTACATGCATTTGAATCATCTCCCTTTTGGCTACAGCAATTTGAATTTTCACATATTTTTAGCATCTAATTCATCAATTCATGTTACCTTTTCCTATTAACTGTGCAGGAAAACATTACTGTCAGAGAAAGGCATTGTCAGAGGTTAGGCAGATCATGCTTTGTGACTAAATAATGTTACTAAAACTCATTACTTCAAAAGTTACAATCTGTTAGGACAAAGAGCATCACAGAGGTGCCAGAAAGAGCGTGATACCCTTCTCCCCTCAACAACGTGCAGGTCAGTCGACCAGCGCTGCTTTTGCCCTAAACTCCTTTGCTGAGCTTTGCTTCAGGAATAGCTGGAATAGCTTGGCTGGTGTCATCCAAGTTTGCATGGATGCCTGCGAAGCCCTCTCAGGTGGCACCTGGAAGAAGGCTGCAGAAGTCCCTCAGCTGACTTTAGGCAACACAGATGCTGCACGTGGCTGGTAGGTGACATGCAGAAAGCCCACCCTGTGTCCGTAGAGCCAAAGCAGCTGTGCCGCTCTGACACCTGAGCACTGGTTATCATGGGAATGGTGCTTCAGGGTGCTAGTCTGTTGCTTCTGCCACCAGCTTAGCCCCAGCTGGGCAGAGGATCTCTCCACGGAGTGGCGCTGGGCAGCACAAGAATGCCTTTAGCTGACTGTACTCAAGTCTGATATGGTCAACTGATGGTGCAAGTTTATTTTCACCAAAATGAGCTGCAGAGTTCTTGTAACATCTCCAGGGATACATACAGTGCACGGTGCGTGATTTCATAGCTGGAGCCGCTCCTTCTGCTCCTGGCATGCTGCAGGTTCAACACACAGGTGTGTGAAACTGATGGACTGGCATCTCTGTCACAGACCACCAGGTCCTGTGGTCTGCCAATGGCTGATTATTTCCCCTAGCTTTCTGAACTGGCTGGGATAACAGAGCTGTATGCAAATCATTGCAGATTCCTGCTTGGACACCCACAGTTAGTCATTCCTGATGTGGTATTGTAAAGGACTTTTGGCAAATAAAATTGTATTTTTGCTGGAATACTGACAAATTCCACATCTTGAGCTCCAGCTGCTCTGAATGGTGTCAGCAAGACTAGTAGGTTCACAACTTTATAAGACAGTTCACCTGCAATTCTATTACACATAAATTGAGAAAACACATTTATCTTCTATGTTTAGGAAGTGATCTGCCCAAAATATATCTCTGGTTTATCTAAACAAAGTTGAAGCACTGTACTGCTCATATGAAGACTCAACAATGTTAGCAACTGCAATAAACCAAACTGTTGTTTAAAGGATTTTTCCTGGCACTTGATCACTTTTTGGAACACAGTGCTGCTAGCATTTCATAGCTCAATCAGTCCTAAAACATACAAAACCTATTGCTAATGCTTTTACAATGGAAAAAAAACACCCTGGGATATCGCAATACTATACATTACTAGGCAGTGAGGCAAAAGTAAGTCTGTTTTGTTGGGTCAGAATTCCGAATGCTTTAACTTGATTTTCTGTGTTATAAGAAAGACCATGTATGAAGTATATTACTTCACACAGCTTTTTGTTTGGGGTTTGTTTTTTAATTTAATTTTTATTTTTGCAATAGCATGCACCTGGATATGACAAGAAAGCTTCTGTTGCTTTAAAGAATTTTAAGTTTAACTTCAGATAAATTATTTCTTTATATGCATAGGCACATTTTTATTTGCACTCATAATGACACAAAAATTATCTTCTATAATCAAATGCTGAAGGACTGCACATTGGCAATAGGTCTCAGTAGGGAGTACACTGCATCTTATTAGAAAGTGGACTTATTTTTCATTTAGCGCACAATGTACTACTTAGCTTTTAAAAGCAGTTCCTGTTGGCGATTTTACACCCCTTAACTTTTTCTAGTAAAAGTTACTTTGAATGTGCAGGTTTGTAATTAATTGAAAGGTATAGTGACCCAACACAAAATTCAGTAGCTTAGAAACTCAGTCAGCCAGTAGTAATACCTACTGTATTTTTCTACTTGCATTGCTTCTAGTTTATATTCTAAATTGTGATGGCAAACACAATATTATGCTTATTCCCTACAGCTTTTATGAGTCACAGAGTTTGTACCTTTTTGTCCCTATCCCTGTGGTTTTGTGATTTTTATTTTATTCCTCTTGCGTGTTCAGGAGAGTAGGCCTCTGCCATCACTCATGGCCTCATTCCACAGGGATACACAAAAAGTGCCAAAAACATTTTCAAAATGACTGGTTTCAGCCTACTTTAACTTAATCATTTTAAGTAATGCAAAGCCCTCTTTTCTGAATTTTATTTTGTATGGAAACTTCAAATTTAGAAAAATTAGAAATGGAGGAATGGGATTCATTGTAAATTTTCTGACTGACAGGGTCTGACCACATTTATGTCAGCAGTCATTTGAAAGCCTAATTTTGCTGCCGTGTTTGGTTTAGTCTACAATTATAATAGGGTTTTTCTACATGGAGATACTCCAGAAAAGAGTGAAGTTAATGCTTTATTTCAACAGAGGCTGATCCCACTGTAAGGCATTTATTGAATCCCTGTGTAGATGCTTTAATTTGGAAGTCACATGGCTTCAGTTCAGTAGAGCTGAAATGACTTAGGGATTAGGCTACAGTGACGGTTGCTTTCCTTCTGAACGAGAGAATTCACATGGAGCCTTAATAGGCTGTAACTTATTCATATTGACTTCACCTCTTTGGCTAATTTGCCCTATCTCCTCAAACAAAGTAGTCATCAATGTATTACAAATTATACTTCAGTACCAACATTATTAGTCTGGTAACTTACTACTTCTCATTTGGAGTAAGCATGCTAATAGGAAGTATCAGGGCAAAAAAAATACACATGCCTGCTAAAGAAGTAATTGCATATGTATCATGAAAGTGGTCTATTTGTCTCCTCATAAGTATCATGGAGTTTGAATTATCTGGTGGCTTGTGATGGCCTATCAAAATTATAGATAAGCAGCATGGGAAATAATCACCATGTTTCTTGTAGTAGTTTTAAACAATAGCTTCTATCCATATGTGGCAACCAGGTAAAATTGTATGCAGGGATCATTCTGAACCACTGAAAAATAATAGTTTATGATATGGGGAAAAAAAGACAACATTACATAATTCCTCCTAGAACAGACGTTCATGGATTATATTTTATTGGTAAGAAAGGTAACAGGAATATTCAGGTGAAATATTGCATCATATACTAAAAACAAATGCTTTCCTTTTTTTTATTTCTAGTGCCTGCTTTGGCATTTGTAACCTGTGTAATGTCTAGCCTTATTCTCTTTACAGGAGTTCAAACACATCTACAACCTGTTATATAGGAAGAAAGTGATCTCCATCATCACTGCCATCTTCTGCTTTCGCAAGAAAAAATCTAGGAATTGTTGCATTCATCAAAACACTACTCCCTTAGCAAAATCATGAGAAAATTTCTGCATTTCCTCAAGGAGGATAACCTTGCAGAATGTGTCCTGCTTGTGAACTTTAAGAATTAGTTTTGGCAGCTAAGGAAGGGTCTGAAACAATGGCCCTGCCTTGTCAGTGGAGGCTGAGCCAGATGAGATAACATGTCTTCTGCATGGACCAGGCTGTGTAGCATCAGGCACTTGGTTAAAAACAGACCAACTGGAAATGAAAGCACCATCCCTGAGGCCTAGCTGATACCATTTGTGTTTATTCATCTGAAACAACAACATCTGTGTGTAGGAGACAGGAATGCTCCTAACACCTCAGAAAAGGATTTCAGCTAAGGAATGGTGCTGGTTTTGAAGTATTATTCTCTTTTAGATTACTGTTAGTCTACACACTCTCTCTCTAAGCAATGCTGAAAGTTTACTCTTTAGGGCAATGCAAGAAAAGTCTGTGAGCCTTAAAAACATACCAGACCACGTATGGATGACTTACATTTTATGACCTGTTGCAAGGTGTTAACCTCAGCAAAAGACCGTCCACTTCCTCCAGGTTTGTGTTAACCCAGCAGGTTAAAGCACCATACCAGAAACCATCGACTCTGCTACTGTTACTGAATTCAGCTGCTTCTGGTGCTCCATAGGCAAAGCAAGTTGCTATTGCTTAAAGATCTCCATGCAAACCATATATTTTTGCGTTCAAAATGTGTCCTCATTATGGGGAATACCTTTTTCTATATTTGCAAGGAAAGGTATTTGCTATGCAATAGCAACATATTGGTCCACTTATTGGCCATATAATTATTTCCTATTTAGCAATTGCATCCAGCTGCAGGCAGAGAACAACTGAAAACCCTGTAACCTGACACTACAATATGTAAATCTATTTACTTGCAGGCTCCAGAGTACTGCATTTTTCTCTGCTACAGGCATATAAGTCACTAAGCAACACAGTTAACACTAAGCAACTAAGTTAACACAGATATATGGTTTTCATCCATTGCAGAGAAGGGTAGATACGTATCTCCTGGTAACAACCACTGACTTCCAGCTATTAGTTTCTTCTCAACATGATCACACAGTCTTAAAAAACATAAAGAACAAACAGGAAAACAGGAGGCAAAATAGGTGTATTGTTAGGTGTAATTATTTGTGGCTTTGAATGCATGGTGAATGGGAGTGACGCTCAAGTGGATTAAGAATGAGCCACAATAGGAAGGAGAAATACAAGAATAGTATAAACTCCCTCAAGGGAACACATCACATTAAATTAATAATAAAAAAATAGCAATACTTGAATTGTTCAAACGATGGGAATGTCTACAGGGCAAATCTAGACCAGGATCCAATTGTTCTAGGCAACATACAGACATATGGTAAACACAAGCCTTTGTCCCAAAGAATGTGAAATTATGTAGGAGAGAACAATGCAGGTGGAAACATATAGAACCTCTTTTTCCCATTAGAAATAACAAAGGTTGGGCCTAGGGGAATCTATGGCATGTGCAGATTGCTAGGGGTTCTCTGTCAGAGTCAGGGGCTAAAACTAGATTGACTGGAAGAAATTTCACACCTGTTGAACTTCTAGCACTTGTCATACCAATTCTTGAATTCCTCAGTTACTGCTTTTAAGAACTGTTCTTTACTCAGATATTTATTTTGTTGGTTCACTAACAAAAGGCTACTTCAATAACAAAAGACTATATCAGGTGTCCGTGCAGTGGGCTACCAATTGTCACACAAAAAAGACCTCTAATTTACCATCTGAACGCCCTCAGGCCAACAACGTATTTCTGCAATGCACACACACTTGTACACACTCACATGTAATTAGAAGTGCTTGCTGAGGATTTTAAAGGAAAGTTGGGAGGAGTTAGTGAGAGATTTCAACATGACTACCTTTCAGCCTGCTCACCAGATTCCCAGCGGGACCCAACTCCTGGCAAGTGTGGCGGGGCCGGGCGAACATCCTGTCAGTGTTAGCAGTCTATATCTCCACATCAAATGCAGCCCCACAGCAACAAACACCAATGGACTTAGTCACAGAACAGCCAGAGTGAAATGACTGCATTTTCCAAACTTAAACCTCCTCAGAAGAGCCTTAATTGTCAAGATACCCGACTTAACTGTTTAAGGACCGCAGACAGAGGGCAGCTGAGGAACCACACAGCTCTTGCCAAAAGTGATGAAGGCACCAGAGTAGGAAGGCTGCTCCTACTTTCAGGTCATTGCAAGGCAGGATCGCAGCTCTCCCTGCTTTCACTGGTTAGTGGATGGGGGGTGGGCTGCACCCTGGCAAATACATTGCTCACTACCAGGAACAGGTAGGAGGGCGTTTTTTCTCCCAAGATTTTCTCTTGCAGTCTAGGAGGATCTGAAGGCTTTCATTCTTTAACCAAGAACCTGTGTATGGTAGGACACAACAGTGACAATCTGGCCTGAGCACCAGAAGAGACTGTGATGGGTACTACTGGGATTGCTCCCACAAAACAGAACTGATGTTGACAGATGGAGACAGCAGCAAAGAGGTGGTAGTAAGAAGAGCGCATAAAACTTTCCAAGGAAGAGTGAGTGATCTTTAAGGGAACTTGGTCATCCTTAAGATCACGTGTCACTAGATAGCTGTGGTGGTCTGGTTCCCGAGGTCACCTTTAAAGATCACAGCAGGAAGAAAAAAGAGACTCTGGAAATCTGGCATTGAAGGACAGTTATACAAAATGGTGAGGGATTCAGAGGACTTCCCTTTACTGTTTCTCCTCTACAAGAATTCTAGCGATGATGGAAATAAAAAATGGATCTGGGAAAATGTCTCTTTTGTAGTCTCAAACCTTCACCGTGTACTCATGCAGAGTGAGGGAGAAGCAACATTTGTGTTGACACAACTTTTAATTACACATGAGAAGATCCTGAAAGGTCAGCTTCAGTATTGAGCCTTATAGTGGATAAATTCAGTGTATCTACAGTCTCCTATGTTAACAACTATTAATGTGAGACTAGAGATGGTGCTGTGATCTAGACTTTTTCAGAGTATTTCAATAGCAAACAGAGGTAAAATAACTGAATAGAAAAACGAATCAAATTAGAAATATTAGAGTGACACTGGAACAATTTATTGCGGAAAAAAAAGTCTCATGCAAGTTTTTCTGAGCCTTTTAGCTTTTTTCTTCTTCCTTTTGTTTTGTTGTTCTCATTCCAGTTTATTATTCGTTCAGCTCAGTTTGCTTCTGGTTCACTTAGTTTTGATGTATGACTAACCAAAATTGCCAAGGGCACATAGATGATGAATGATACAATGATGACAGACTTATTTTCATTCCAATTCTAAATTCTTCTAAACAGGACATTTTTCTTTCTAAGTTCACCCTACTACATGCATGAGAGTGGAGCAGTTCACCTGATGTGACTGTGGGGGAAGAAAAAAAAAAGAGAAAGCTGGACTGCAGTTTTGCAGCCGTATTAACTCTATTTGGATTCTTCATCTCTAGGAGTCATCGTCCCTCACAGTATTGCGAAGAGACACGCTAAGTGCTTTTACCTTCTGATGTGTTGCATGGCAGTCTTAATCAGCCTCTTTCTCTGCCCTGGCCAGGAATCAAAGAAAACTGCATCAGAAACATCACAAGCTTGAACCTGCAGTTGCAGTAGCAAGCAGAGTGCTGGAAATAAGTGGCAGCAGGATAGCAGAGAGCGCAGCTCGGTGGGGCCTGCTGTTATGAGTGAATATGAAGGAAAGGCTGAAGAAACAAACCCCTGTTATTCATACCATGTGGTTGCTAAAGAAACTTCAGTGGTTCCCTAGTCTGTGTGTGCTACCTCTACCTGTGGCTGGTGGCACAGCTGCTGAAAAAGGAAAGGAAGGAAAATCTTGCCAAATACACCATAGGAAATGAATTAGGCCAAAGTATATTTTTCTTCGTTTCAGTGACCTCCCCTTACCAGGTCATGAAGAAGATACAGTTTCTCTGTTTGTCCCTTGCTTTTTGCTAATAAGGACCTCCTGCCTTAACACTAGAAACAGGAGAGACACTAATCCTTGGGGTTTTCTGAAGAAGCTTCTTAGCTCTGACTGCAGAGGAAGGAATACTTCCTTGAGTGCTCAAAAGAATAGGTTCAGAGAACGTAAAAAGGGATAATTTGCTGCAAATCTTTTGCGAATGAAACTATGCAGGGCATATGTCAGATTTTGGTGGTGTTTCATAACATTTAGTAACAGGATGTTAGAACTCTGCATGAACGTTTTTCTTTTTCTCTTTTTTTTTTTAAACCAAAGCCTGACTGTAGCACAAAACTGAAAACATTCACTGTAATACCTCATTTTCACATCAGTGTTGAAAAGACATGCTTGAAATCCCACAAAATTCTCTGAAAGATGAAACTGATGTGAGACATGACTCTTTTGTCATTCCTGAGCAAAATCATGAGATACCTGTAGATCTTGAATTTTTACTGAACCTTGAATCATGGGTAACAGAGATTTTAAAACCCAATAATGTACTGCCTGAGCTACAGTTAGCCATTACTACAAAAAGCACATTCACCCTTGCAAGTTATGCAGCCACAATAAATAGTAAAACCCTTTCAAACACATTTCTAAATTCTGTTTAATCAGTGGATCCCAAACTTCCTACAGGTTTCACAGCTGCTTCTGCAACTGCCGCTGTATTGTGCTCCATTTTGCCCTTTTTCTTCCATACCTTCCTTCCCAGTTCCTGAAGGCTCATTCCATAGGTCTCTACTGCTATTTCTCTTCTTCTTTTCTTACCTTTGCTATGGCCTTTTTGTTCTCCTCATCCCTTGTGCTGATGGCATCAGTGTGGACCAGGCTGGTAATTGTTATTGGTTTGGGCCCTTCACCATACCTCATCCCTAAATTTGGCATAGATCACTGGTAATGTTGCTCATTCATTAGAGACTAGTGCAAGACAAGTCATTGTTTCTATTAAACTAGAACTTTGACTCCCTAGTTTGCCAAAGTCAGATCATTTTATTGTTGAGCTGAGATTAGAGAGATGTTAGGGGAAAGGGAAGATAATGAATTTGAACTGTACCTCAATCTTCAGGAACAGCTTTAGGCTGAGATGATTTTTTTTTTTTTTTAATTGCTAGTCAAAATTCTGGGAGGAGAGGATTAAAAATAATCGCTGTCATTAGGAAATTCTAGATTCAGGAAATCTGACTTATTTTTCAGCATATAATTATTAATCTTTGACACAGATGCTAACGGCCACTTAGAAATGAACAGTAGTATGGGGAAAAATCTATTTGGTATGCATCCAAGGTCTGCAATGTTTATATAAGATCAGACTATGATTTGAAGTGGGCATGAAGCTAAAGATATAAATTGCAGGAATGCCTGATTTTTGGCTAGCGGATGGCATAGAGCATTTAGGACTTTTACTGTTCAGGGTAAATTATCAAAAAGGGCCATTTCTATTTTGTTTTGTTTTGTTCTGTTTTTTTTCTTTGTTTTCCCCAAACTACATCTAAAACAATGGTGACATAATAGCAGAGGTAGATTTAAATGCTATTTATTGAGATTCAGACCTGCAACTTGAAAAAAACAAAATTTTTACAAGGATCCTAATTCCTCTATTTGCCAAGTAGCTCGTAAATCAGACAGTATGATAATGCTGCAATTTCTAGACATGTGCAGGCTGAAAAATGTATCCGTTGAGCAGGAATAAGAAGCTGTTTCAAGAGGGACTAGCGCTTCTAGAGTGTCTTTTCACACAGTCCTCATTGCTTCACAGCAGCAGTTCCATTCTTACGGGCTTCAAACTGAAAACCACAGCCTGTGGGGAAATCTTTCATATATTGTTTCTAAAACAGCCCAAGCAATCAGTTCCTCTAGTGCTGCACAGTGTTGTCTCGATTAACCCCTTACAGATATTTCAGGGTAACTGTGTAAAGTAAAAGGCAGAGATGGAAGACAGCCAGACAATCTAGTCTGATCTCAGTAGATCAATTCTAAATAACAGAGGCTAAGGTTAAAACATGCAATGCAGTACAGTGTTAAAGATATTCAAGCTAGCTCAGAATGCATGCTAAAGAGTGTAAAGATACTAGTTTGTATCCAAGAAGTGCAAGTTTCTTACTATGCAATGTAAACGTACCTTGAATTCCACAGAAGAAATATTGGTCTTTGTAAATATTTTCTTTGCATAATCTCAACAACATGACTTCTTCCTCGCCTCTCTTGGACCAAATTGCCTTCTTGTTGTGGCTGTTCAAAGAAGATCCTTTGCCTGGCTCTTCCAGGAGGTGTAGACTGGATCTTTCCCTGCAGTCTCCCGAGCAGAAAGGAAAAGTATCCTTCAAAGTTGATATTTACTCCAGCCCTGTATCTCTTTGGCTGTTTTAATGGGTATGTCTGATACATTGCAAAAGCAAATAAAGGTGTTTTTGTAATTTCTTTTGTTGGTTCTAAAACCTCCCAGAGAAACATAGACTATCTTTACTACAGTTTGTAGAATAAATTGGGCTCACCACCTTTTCACTTAATAAAAATTTAGTCCAGAGGCTTCTTAGGAAGCAAAACATACAAAAAGCATAACTGCAATTCAAACAGTATACATTTTGAAAGCAAAGTTTGACAAGAAGCTATAAAGCATCAGGACTGCTGCTGCATTTCGGTAATAGAGCACTTGTGTTTCAGAGACAGGTACTGCTTATTTGACTTCTTTATCTGTGACTAAAGGCCCTTTTTTGATATTGGATTTCCAACCTGCCAAGTTTTGATTGATGAATTGATCTCAGTGGGGTCCCATGCAGACTCATTATGACCACAAATGCTAATTCTCAAAATAGATATCCAGGCCATGGTGACTCACCGTCATCATCTGTAGTCAGAATTCTAATTTATTATTTAACATTGGTAGGTAGTGGTACAGTATTCATAGCTTAAACTACATATTTGGCATCATGTGTCAGTCAATTTTATGACTCAAAAATGTCCTGAACAACTTGATCTAGCTGGACCTGCTCTGAGATGAGGATTGAACTGTGTGAACTCCAGAAGTCCCTCCCAACTTACACTATTCTATTTTATGTTACTCTCATTATATGTTAACAAATCAGACAACACTAACTGAGAATATTACGCTCTGTCATATGTTCTTTCTGCTAAGAACAAGCTACTCCCTTTCGTCTTCACCCCAAAAATTTATTTAATCTGAGAACAAGAGACTCTCTTTAAGCAAGAGAGCCTCTTTCTTAAAAAAGAGTCAGCACTGAAAATTCAGACCAGTGTACTCAGGGTACCAAGGTACATCCATTCCCAAAAATCTTCAAGAACAGACAGTTTGCCACAACTCTTGGAAATCTGCTTCAAACTTATTTGTATTTAGAGTGAATTTTTTTCCGTACGTCCACTTGGGATCTCCCCGATTTTCATTTACTTCCACTGTTTCTCTTCATCCCTGCAGGCACCTCGGTGAATATCCCATCCCAACCCCTCAATCCCCTCCCCATAGGCACTGGGTTGCTGTTAGGTGCTCAAAAGCCCTCTCTACGCCAGGCTGAACCAGTCCTGGCCTCACAGCCTTTCTTCACAGGGTGAGCGCTTCAGGCCCACTGCCCAGTGTCTACCCCTGTGCTCCTTTCCCATCTTAAACATCTTTCCCATACAAGTAAGGTCTAGCAAGTGCTGAGCAATAGGGTATATAATCACTTCCCTCAGTCTCCACCTTGTGCTCCTGTTCATACAGCCCAAGCTGATGACAGTCTTAGTTGCTTTCACCCTGAGAGCTGCAGAGCTGGTTCCCGGCTAGTGAGCCCCTTGTCTGTATTATTCCAGGAGGCTAATCCACCTCAACTGCATGTTTTTGCATTTGTCCTTCATGAATTTCATGGGCCTATTTCTTCTTGGCTGTCAGGTCCTTCTGCATGGCAGCCCTGCCCTCCAGTGTATTGACTGGTTCTCCCTGGTTGGGGTCATATATGAACTTGATGAGTGTGTACTCTTTCAGCTCATACATCTTTGGTAAATCCACACTGGCTCTTTCTCATCACCTTCTTGTTCTTCATGTGCCCAGAAGTATGCTCCAAGAGGACTTGCTCCATGATTTTCCCAGACACCCAAATGAGGCTGACTGTCTGCACTTCTCCACATGATCTTTTTTGGACTTCTTTGGATATGGATGTGACATTTCCCTTTCTCCAGTTGTTGCAGATTTCCTCTGATCTCCTTGACCTTTCAAACATGACAGAGACTGTGTCCTTGCATGGACATTGGGCAGTTGTCTGTGCATCCTCAGATTGGACCTCACTGGGTACAATAAAACTGCATGGGTTGAGTTTTCTCAAATGATTTCTAACCAGGATCTCCTCCAATCCTGGAGGATATTTCTTGAACCTTGTCCGTAAAAAAAGGCCTGGGAGACCTTGCTGATGAAGGGAAAATGGTGGAAGAAGTTGCGTAGACAGAAGAATATAAAGTTGTACCAAAGTACAATCTGTAAGCAGTAAGAGAATGGGCAACATTGAGCTTTAGAGCATTGAGAGATGCAAGCTAATGTATCATAGTGTGACACCATTCTCTTATCTGTTGTGTAAGTTGAAATCATGTGCACAATTTCTGCATGGGGAAAAAATCCACTGTTTTATCAACAATAATAAAAATATGATTTTCAGGATATCTGTGGGTATTTGAAGCTTAGATTTTTCACAATGCAGTAATTGCAGAATACTGGATATTATTTCCAATTTGCAACTTTCCCATGAAGTAATTTCACCTTGAATTCATAATTAGGGCATATTATGCTAAATGGCTATCCAGCCAGCAAAAGGAAACACATGATTTCAGAACAATTTGGAAATTGAAGTCCTCCTTAAAAAATATGGGCAGAAAAAAAACCTATATTGGTTCACAGCAGGAGTGACACAATCCCACTTCTGCCAGCAGCAGACAACTAAGAAAAAGAATCATACATATATAAGAAACACCCTTTGTGAACAGAAGATAATCGTGGTGGGATTTTTTATGTTTTACAATGTGGGACCACATATAAGACAGGCTAAGAACTCCTGAGATTAAAAAAAACCCACATATTGTTCTGTCATACTGATTAGCAATGCTTATGAAAATCAGCACGGAGACAGGGAAAGTGATGACATTAGCATAGGCATATAGCACAGCAATATACCAAGTATATTAGGCTTAGATCTTTAAAGCTGCTTAAAGGACTTGGATAGCACTTCTCAGTAACATATAGGTCTAACAGCTAGGAATGAGCAAATCCAGGGGGAGAAGAGCTGCTTAAACAGCTTCTAAGATTTTGAAAACAGAAACAGAGAATATGGTCTAATTCTGAAAACACCTAAATAGGAGCAACTTTTCTTTTGTTAATAATCTCATTAACTCAATGGGACTGCTGACAAGAATATAATTACCTCATACATACATAAGCATTTTAGGTTTTCGCATATCAGAGACAATACCTCTTAGCACAAAAAAACCCAGAGCTTTAATAATGAAATCTCATTACTGGCAAGTGTCTCTTTTCAAATGTTTGACAGTAAGCTTACTGGCAGAACAAATATGTGTCAATGAAATATTGCTTAGCAGATGATAATGTACACATGTTATAAATTAAAAGAAAAAAATGAAACCTTTTTTTTTTCAAGCTAGGTGTCTAGAGCTTCAAACAGTTATGCAAGTACATTTTACACTTGGGATGCAATTCAATTTGCTGAAAGTATAGCTTTAAAATAAAAGGATCTTAGAATAAGAATAGTCGGTGGGAAATAATGATCTAGCAACAATGCTTTGGAGACTTCCAGAGATAAACAAGTATCTAATTCTTTAAGCTATTTCTTTAAAAAAAATAACTATATTATATGGACACTCCAATGTCCAAATATCTTTAGTCCTCTGAGAAAGCAAAATTTCTTCAGGTAAAATGACAAAATAGATTATCGAAATTCAGGAAGTAAGAAGACATTTTGCATGATCCAAAGAGGGAAAAAAAAATATCTTTTCACATGACCTGCTGTATCTGACTTTAGGCAGTCAAAAGCAAGACGACTCAGTTTAAAATTAAAATTGTCATTCCTTGTAATTTACATTACAATTTAAGCAGTGGAGTTTTTAAAGTACATACATTTCTATCTACTCATCAATGGAACTTAATCCACATGCAGAGGGCACAAAGCATGCACTCTGGAAGCAATGTACTTATATTTCAAGAAAGGATTAGCGCCCACGAACATCAGGAGTAACAGAACATGATGCCTTAGGAATGAATGACTTACCTGAGTGAAACCAACAGGTTCATGGATTTGTCTCTTGCTGATGGCAGTGAGGATAGACCCTCAAATTGTGCAAGGGCACACACAAACGCAGTGGAACACTGAAAGTATCCATACTGGATTTTAGAAGCCAGCAGATTATAAAGTGTAAGAAAGAAACAAAAATGTAGCAAAACCCTACATAGACCAGAATTTCAATGGCAATACGTAAACCTCTTCTAGATTAAGAGAGGGAGGGAAGGGCAGATGCAATTTGAATCCTGGCTTAAGGTTTATATTAATTCAGATGTCTTTTTTTAAAAAAGCTTCATTGTGTTTCCTGTGCCATGAAACTCTCAAAGGAGAAGCACAGCTTTTTAAAATTAATCCCCTAGAGAGTAACTAGTCAGATACAATTCACGTTCAGTTCAGCTTTTATGAAGTGCAGCAGATAAAAATGGAGAAGAGAAATGTGCAGAACTCACAGAAAACATGTGCTCAGACTCAGCATGCATGCAATTGTGCTTATGGCAGTGTTTGGCAATATATAGCACACTAGAACTACCCAGAGGTTTGCATTAGCAGAGGAGGAAGAATGCAAGCATACTACTTTCAATGATACTTAACTGTAACTTTCTTAAACTAAATCTCAAATTTCTTTGTCTATTGTCAGTGGTTTTGTAAAAAGAAGAGAATTTACAGGGATTACCATGATTTTATAGCCAAAACAATAGAGCGAAAGAGAAGTTAAGTGTGGTACGAATGACAAGTAAATAAAGCAGAAGTTAGTTTACAGAAGCTAGTTTGAAAAGATTACAGAGAAGAACATATTTTAAAAGACCCTAATGGATCCAGGAATAGAACACTTACCTAGTCATGCTTCTTTTTATTGGGACAAATTATCATTCCAGAATGAAATTTCATTTGGTTATATCTTAAGAACATCTATTGTTCTCTCCATTTTTACATAAAATAAATATATGAAAATCAGGAGATACTAGAAATCTCACAAGAAAGAAATTTGAATTAAGAGACTTTCAGGCCAACTTTAGCTTAACAAGGTACAAAACTGAAAGAAGAAACTCTAATAACTTTAACTTAATAATTCAGAAATTAATTTAGATTAATTTTCAGAAAAGAAAACGAGAGTAAACCAGTTCTGTTGCTTCTCCAGTCTATATATCTTGAATAAATCTACTGAAAACAGTAAAGGTCTTCCCTTGCAGATGACGAATTTCTTGTGAAAAGAATCCATAATTGTATATTTGTATCTAACTATATGTGTGTGTGTGTGTGTGTTATGTGTGTATGTGTACATACACGTGTATGATGTAATCAGGTTTTTGTGTTTGTTTTTTTTTTTTCTTCTCCAAAGACTTCAATCACCATTCAGGCAGCTAAAATGAGTTCAACATCCAGGTTCTCCAATTATGATGTTTATGTCATATTAAACATTCAGAAAACATTATGCTTTCATGAAGAACCCAGGGAAATTACTATACACTCAAATTCTGGTGACTGTTATGGACTTTTAGCTATTAGTCTCACGGCCAAACTGGGGTAACTTCCAGCAAGAAATACAAAAAACTACTTCCCTCTCTGTGTTGCTCCAAGCCATTGGTTGGTTATGTTTGGAATGCCCTGAATATTGTAACTTAATGTAAACTCACAGTATGTGTACTCATTCATTTGATACAGGTTAACATAAAACTTCATATATATGTGTTTTAATATCATTCTTATAATCAAGGAATCTTTTATCTAGTCTGTCTTTTGACTGTAGGGGAATACTAAGCTATTAACAACCACATGAGTGAGAAAGCGAATTCATTCTCACAACCAAACCAACTCTTGGGGTGTATATAGAAAACTCATACATGGAAGGAAGTGGAACCCAAGAAATAATATCAAAAACTTGGTTAAAAGACTGGAAAATATCTATTTATAATACATACAATGGCATTTCTCAGTCATTCATCATCTATCTTTGGAGAGAGGGCTTGCAGCCACTTTTATTCTTTTTCTTTTTTTGCAGATATTGGCACTTCCAAAAAATCTTCAGCCACAGTGTCCTACCTTTAAATCAAACCAGTGGTGCTTGATATCAAAGAGGCAAGATACCTGTATATTGCATAATTTTTACATCTTTGCCTTTTCTACCATCAACCTCACCATACTAGCTCTCTATTCATTTCCTAACAGCCAAATGTGGAGGAAACCCTTCACTAATAACTCAACAGATTTGTAGTGGAGAGTAGCAACATCAAAAAAATATTTCCCATGCCTTTGTGCTGACATTCTTTTTAAAAAAACCAAAGGACATTCCCACCAGAAAATATCATAGCAATCTCATTTTTCTTACATATCTGATCATTGCAAAATTGAAACAATGAAGAAGACTGATGCCTACAGTAACATAAGTAGGTTTGCAACCCCAGATTTGCAGTACTGAATGCATATTCAGTACCACAGTATGACAAGCATGTATAAAACTTCATGTAGCTAAAGAAGACAGACTTGGTAGTAACCATACTAGTTCTGTAAAACATGGAACAACTGCAACCTGTTCTCTTCTATGCCATGTGAAAAGCTGAATGTGAATATTCTCTTTCCTGTCTACCTAGAGGTTTGAAACCAAGCACAACAGTAAAGCAGACAGGGCCTACCTTCTCTCCAGTGTCTCCTTCTTTGCTTTAAAGAGAGTCTCAGTAAACATCTTTGTCACCTTCATCAATAATGACTTCCAATTTCCCCCTTTGACTAGTGTTGGGGGAGAAAATACGTATTATCTGTAATAATTACACTTGCATATATAAACTCCATCATTTGCCATTAATATTCTTCAGCTGATCTCTAACAGCCTTCTCAAGAGCCCTAGTTCATCAGCCTACCTGGAAACAAGTGCAATCCCACTGAGGGACAATGAAACAGACTTTTAACCAAATCAGGAAAGCAGTGAATGAGATGAATGCATAATTGTTACTCACCAAATACCACAAAACTAGAACAATGTAGCACTTACTGATACTTAGGTGAAATCCTGTTAAAGCAGAAAAGAGAATTTTTATTTTTTTTTATTTTACGGTGGACAGTGAACTTGCAAATTTTTAGAATGGACACTGTGGAGAGAGACAGTGCCATAAACTTTGGAAAGGATTGGACAAATTAATTGGATTTGTAAGCAAACACTAAAAGGAGTAGACAGACCTCTAACATCTCCTATCCAAGATCACAAATGGTGTTGGCCACACAGCATAGATAGGGTTGAAGAACAAGTTGAAGAACCACTGATACATTTTACCTTGCAAGGAAGATGAGAAGTTTTTGTCACACAAAGTACGCAAGTGAGCTACTTTAGCTCAGCTCTTCCTTCAGATACAAAGGTGATGAAACTCACAAACTCACTTAAAAATTCTTCTCTTAAATATGAAGTTCACACTCAGGGATTTTTACTAATATTTGCTTAATTAATATTGTTTTGCATATATTTCAAATTTCCTTCCAGGTTTTTGACACAAATATTTCTTCATTAGTGAGTCATAGTCCGAAAAGGTTTTTATAAGAGATCAGTATTATGATGTCTCATGTTCTTTTCAACTAAAAATAACTAAAATAAAAATACTTTTAACTCTTCTGTGGTGTGTTTGGTTTGCTAGCCTGCCTTCCCCATTGTGTTCAGACACAGAATTTAACAGCGAGATATCTTTCTGGTTTTCTGTATGTCACTGTATTGTTTTGTTTAAATCACTGAAGAGTAGGCATGAATGGGTAATATATGAGTAAATAATCTGCAGAATGATGAAATGAAGCCTATTCTAATTTACTTGTTGGCCAATGAGAGGTAAGTGCTAATGCCATAACTGAATTAATTAGGAAACCATGCCTCTAATCGTCAATTACTGCAGGAGAAACAAGAGTCAAAAGTTCTTTCCTAATTGTCTTTCCCCTTCCCTGCGCACACATGCACATACATACCTACTATCAGTCAATATCTCTACCTTGATGCACGTGTTTCCTCATATGCAAAAGAGGAAAATCTGTACTCACCACTGAAAAGGTTACTCTATTAATTCCACCTTGTGTATATTTATTTAGTATTCTCCTTAATTTTTATTTTTGTGTGTGTGTGTGTGTTCAAAGTAGGTCTCTCTACAAAAATAAACAAACAAGAAAACAAAAAAATAAACCCCTTCTCTTAATTAAGTGCCTGGTATTCATTAGGATACTTTTATCCATTGCTGAAGAGATCTTCATGCATACATTTAGAAATAATTTGATCTTGCAAAAGAAACTTTAATAAAATAAGCAGTAAGAAGCTAGCAGTAAATAACCTTGGAATATGATTTCTACTCCTTGACCACAAGCCATGTAAATTCAATAAGGATCATCTACAACAGGATCAGAAGCATGCAAATGTTATTGTCTTACATGTTGCAGTTTTACTGATGATGTTTCCATGTTTCTGAAGTGCCATGTTTGCTCATCTTTTCGAGCTTTCAGTTGCAATCACTAAGCTATTAATGGTCTATCAAAGACCTTGAAGGCCACTACAGAGTACAAATTTGGTCATTCACTGATAAGTAGCATTGGAGCATGTGTCTGGAAAACAACAGGCACTGGAGGCCCATTGAGACTTTGATTGCTGAGAACTGAACCGCAAGTGAACCATGGGGCGCTAACCACTACTGAGGTACTAGGACCTCCAAAGATAACTTTTGTACTGTGACAGCTTATTTCCACTCCATGGTTTGTGTCTGTGCTTAAGCACACAACATGAGATTAATTTTCCCCGAGAAATCATAGTTTAGCCACATAAAAAAATCATTTTGCTAATTGCTGAATTTCTGCCACAAACTCGTTCTAGGTAGCTCTATCCTGTTTCTATAAAAACAAGTAGATATTAAAATGTTCAGTAGATTATAGTGAAATAAATTTTCAAAAACTAGTTTTGTCAAATATTTTTTAAAATAAACAGATTTTTTTTTTTCCTTCATCCAACTAAGTATGGATTGATAACACTTCTGGGAATCTGTCCAACTCTTCCTATCTTTCCTATAGCCTCCATGCTCTAATTGTCTTTAGTTTGCTCTTTGTTAAGGTCAAAGGATAAATGCTTTCAACTTACCTTTATACATATATAAATTTGTACTTATCTTAGTAAGAAATACCTGAAAATACTTTAGAAGTTAAACACTTTAGCATTCCTAGAAATATCACAAGATTTTGGTCTTCTCCTTCAAAGGTATAAGGAAGACCTCATGTCACAGTATGAGACAGAAAGGCTCATTTGTAAGACTATTAGAAGCCCTTGCATCTGCTCTGTCAAAATACTGTAACTCATTCTATTGTAAAAGCTTCCATTTTGGAGAAATTCACTGAAAATGGGCATCATATACAATGTGCTATTTAAAGAAAATGAGTGTTAACCTCAGCTTGATCTCTCAAATATACAGCAGAGACACTGTGATCCTGATAGAACTTGAACAGAAAGTTCATGTTTGGTTTTAAACCAAACATTGTGTAGAGCAAAATCCCTGAGCTGCTAAACTGTATTAGAAAGATTTATAATATTAATTTATTTTAGGCTTATCAAAATCAAGTGTAACTGGTCCAGACTACATTTAATGGCATAATATACTGAAATTTTTAAAACAGCAGCATTTGTAGTTCAGCAGTTAAAGAATAATAAAAAATAAGATTTGTTTGAAACACCATTGAAAGTCGACCTTGCTATCTCAAAGTGGAATCCGATTTTCCTTAAATGTTTGTCTTTGCGCAAAATCTACAGTTACTTCTAAGAATCCTTAGCTAGGACTAAGAATCAGTATTTTTCTTGTACTGATCCTAAGCTGCTTTTGCTTCTGCTTGAGCCTATAGGTCCTCAAGATTTACATAGTGCATAGGGAACAGCACAGTTCCTTTTTGCTTGCAAGAATGTTTTACACAGTCAAATAAATCATCTTAACTCCTACTATTTTTTCTTCTATAGGTGAAAAAAACCAAAACTAAAATTTTTTCAGTTATTCTTAGTAGCTCATCTTTTCCATTCTTCTAGTTATATCTTGTTATCTTCTTAATTTTCCTAGTTACTTTTTCAAATATTAGTTTCATGCCTTGTTGTAATATTTTTGCATTGTGCCTTGTGGTGCTTGTTGTACCTTATGGTGTTTGTTTTGTGCCTTGCTCTAGTATATCCTTCTAGTTATACAGTAACAATATACCTTTATCTAATCTTTTCACATAATTTTTAATTAAATGAACACCAATTTGTCATAGTTTCACTTGGGTTATCATAGTAAGTAAAAAGAAACTCAATCTGAAACTTCCATTGAAACTCTTAGTTGATGTCTAGTCTTCCCTTTGCCATCTATTTTTAGCACTAGACCAGTTCAGTGTCCAATGAGAATACATGAAGTGCTAAAGACCATCCTAGGGATGGAAGGAGCTGACGTGGCCATAGTGTTTACACCTTCTGTGCTCCTTCTCATCTTTTCTAGCTGAAGACAAAATAATAAACTACTCCTTCAGGCACAAACGTCAACAATCTTTTAGTATAAAGCTATTGCAGGTTAATAAAAAAAAAAGAAAATGTTAATCAAGAGATATCAAACAAAAATAAAAAGTCCTCTGAATCTAAAACAGTGAGTCCTTCTGCCACATTTGTCCTGAGGAAAATTCAAGTATTCAATTCATCATGAAGTCTCCTACTAGATAATTGCAAATTTACTGGTGGTGTGTGTGTTCCCGGTCCTTTGTGTAGGACTTCTACTTTTGGCATAACTCACAACTCCTGATTACCATTTTTCCACAAAGCAGAGCTGTTTAATTTTCTTATGTCCTAAAAGGACTTCAATATCTGGAGGTAAGATTTCAGTTGACAGGTTAAAAATAAAACTGTCCAGAGAACAATAACTTCTTAGAGTATCCCAGAATGATGTTGTAAAGCCTTGTGAGAGATTAGGAAAAATGGGATATATAGAATTTCATAGCTGATCAGCTTACAAGTTACCAATATTATGTTGTGTAAACCACTTTGTGAATACGTACATCTTTAAATAAAGAAATACAAATAAGAAAACAAACAAAAATATCTTGCAATTCTTCAGAAAATGGAGGGAATGACGTGTTATTGCAGCCCATGGGCATTGCTGGGAGTAAAGACACAATCACTTTATGTGTATTTTATGCACCAAGTGTGTTAATTTCAATAGTCAATAAAAAACATGTTTACCATAGCAGATGCTACATCACACATGGTACATTCTTAAAGATGCATACTTTGTGATTCATTTCCATGACAGCAAAAAAAAACCTGACTGAAATTGTCAGATCTTAAGAGGCAAATAAATGACTGAATTTGTCTTCTACTGACCTAGAAATCTTCTTGTCTTTTTGCTGCTTTATGCTGTTTTTCCAGTAATCCAGCAAAATGGCACCCAATTGCAGAATGTAATAGTACTCCAGCAAGTATAGTAGCCAGGAAAAAGAAAAAAAAATTTCAGCATGCATAGCAAACCTTAACACAAAAATTTTGCACATTTAGTATTTCTTGCTGAAATAAAAATGTATTAAATTGCAATTAGACCTTTAATTGAATCATAGAATCATAGAATCATTTAGGTTGGAAAAGACCCTTGGGATCATTGAGTCCAACCCTCAAATGGCTGTATTAAACACAAAAAGGCAATGGCGGTGGAAGTATAATTTCGTTTAACTGCCAGAAGTTCAAGATTCGTATATGTTTATTTTGACAAGGGTGAAGTGAATAGACATGGTTCATTATTTAAGGATAAATCTGTCTAATATTTGTTATGATTCTAACTGGTAGCCAAGTGGAGATACTGCTGTGTTGTCTACACAATGCATTATCAGTATTTATCCATTTTGAGTATGCTATAATTATGGAGTGTTGACAAACAGGTTGTCATAAAAACAATACTCCCTGATATAGGGAGCCAAAAAAGCATTATTACAAAAATGAGGGCTTCACTGCACCAACTAAATCTAAAATAAGCAAAAGTGCTAAGCCTTTAGAAACTGAAAGAGTGAAAAGAAGGAGGGGTAAAGGTATTTGCTGTTCCAAAACTTGAGATTTTTCATCTCTACCTGGAATCCACTATCTGGTGGTCTTTACTTCCCGGTCTATTAGTGGAGAAGACACTCCAGATGACTGTAGTTTTGGATACAAATATCTTACTGCTTCTAGTCTACCAGAAGCTATAGGAAATACCTCATCATATTATGCATTCACTAGAAAACAGGCTTGACAATATGTGTTTCCCACCCACAAAACCTTTGTATCACCACAAAAATAGTGGTAGAAAAAGGAGGCTTTTATGCCCATCTTACATAAAAGGGGCTGGGATGGGAATGAAGAAACTAAAACTAAAAACATCTCAAGAAGAAAGACAATGCTGGAACAGGGAAGTGAAGAGTTATCTCCAAAGCTAGGTTTGGGCATCTTAACAAAAACACTGCCTTCTACTTTTTCTCAGAGACAGATGATATGAGCAGTGTTCATTAATATCTTTCAGAGAATTTTTTCCACCTAAAAGACACTTGTTTGCAAAGTTTAAATCGATCAAATCCCTTTGGGAGTGAGAATATGTATTTCATCATAATTCAGAGGAACCCCATGGTGGAAATTCTTAAAAATATTTAAGGACTTAAAATTACATGAAACTAACTTTCCTTCCCAAGCAAGAGAGAAAAGTGGATCCAATACCTGTCTCAGGCTTATATAGGTCTCAAATCATGGGTAGTTTTTTCTCTCCCCAAATTGTGTCTGTTTGTCTTATAGTCTGGATGCTGCTTTTCCACTTCCATTCCCTTTCCTCTAGAGAAGAGTGATAAACTGAATTATCCAGTTTTACACAGATGATGGGGCTCATGGAGCATTTATTTTATTTCCGCTAGTGTTCCTCTCAGCTTCTTTCAGAGTGAATTGTACTTTCTGCTGGGGAGTGCCTGAATAAAACTTTACCCATTTCTGACGAATTCTGTTGAATGTTGACAGCATTTTGGAGTGGATTTATTGGAACTTTTCCCCAGATTCACTAGTTAAGATAATATTTACAATTCTAAAAAAAGAACTGTGTGGTGTCAAACAGAGGGGAAGAAATTCCAACAACCAAACAGAAGAAATAATCCATTTGTAGGAAGATCTAAATCAGTTCTGTGGTTCCTAATAACTGTGAAGTTAAATGGGCCACGCTGCTCCTCCTCAGCTGCCTGTCTTTGCATGACTAGTTCCCAAGGAATGACTTCTGAACAATATAGATCTTGATCTTGATCATGAAGGAATATAATGAAAGAACCATGACAGTGCTGGAGGCTGTTTGTGAATCAAGTGGTCGAGTGGAGGTATGAACTGTCATGTAAGTTAAAACGTATAGAATTATAACTTAAGAACAAATCTGAAGTTAGTCAGGAATTTGGAAATATCTGCTTATATTATCCCTCGGGAATTTAATCTTATACTTTTCAAATGTCTACCTCGCTTATTAAATATTTTTTTTAATAAAAAGAATCCCACCTCACACATCTAAAATTTCTGACTTTCACACAGAGGTCTTCAGGAACTTGGTACTCTCAAGCCTCCACTTGCATTAAGAAGCATCTCTTAGCAGAACTGCTTGCACATTAACATTTACATATTCATTAGAAGGAGGTTGTAATCCACTGTCTGCTGGATAGTTGTTGCTGATTTAAAATTAAGGGAATAGTAGATTAATTTGATTTTCACAGTAGAAAATATTATCTTTGTTTATTTGAAGGTGTATTTTCTGCTATACGAAGGAAGAAAGTTTTCTAATATAAAGGTAAGGAAAGACCCTAAAAATCAGCTAGAGTTGGGAATATAGTCTCCCACAGTAAAGCTGATATAAACTTTCCATATAATGGAATATAGATTCTAGAAAAATTCTAAAATATATTTAAGTATTTACATAATACTTCATTTATAGTTATCATACACAGATATTTTATAGATGCAGAATTTTTTAAAATTATATGTTTAATAGTGGTGCCCAGTAAAACTTGCAGCATCTGTCTTGATTATTCCTAGTTGTACAGTTTTCCTCTCTGTATAATGCTGTTATTATACAGATGATAGTGTAGCATATTGACTCATCTCTATTTATGTATATGCATATATGCAAATCAGTCAAGAACTATCTTCAGTAGTAAGAATATTCTTATCGCATCAACATGGGTTTAAAAAAAACCCACAACACTTCAATAAGCAAGGTAGGTTAAACCCCATTCAGAAATCACCATGCTATCCTGCTGATGCAACAATTATTGTTGCAGCTGTAGAAGAGTCTGGCCCTTTTCTCCTTTCTCCTCAGAAAACAAATTCAAGATCTTTCAGTCTTATCTTGCTGAAGAAAAGTAGGTTAATTACAAGATCTGTAAAGATTTTCAGCATGATTCTCACATGATTTTGTGCCTAGTTCATTTTGTGGTGTACAAAGTACACTTGATTTTATCAGTAAAATAAATTGATATAACTTGAATACACAGAGAGCCTAATACTGACATAAATCAATATAACTCAATTTAAGTTAAGTTAACTACATAAATTTTCCCCAGAGGAAAATCTAACCTGGGGAGTCAATATGTTCTGCACAGAAGTGTCATTGTTACTTTTCTGACCACAGCAACCATGTCATTCTGCCCTTTAAGAAATACCGAATGCTATGAAAAGTTTCTCTCCCGGATGTAAAGAAGTCATGCTAATATTCCATTTCATATGTCTGACAGATGGTCTGACATTATGCATTGAAAAGGAAAAAAATCCCCAACACTATGAATCTGACTTTTATCTTCAGTCCGTTCTGGATACAGACTTTAAAAGAATATTTTTATTATTTCTGTCTCCCTTCAAAAGCAAATGATGTGCTGCCTGCCTTCTTACTATTAAAGGCAAAATTTAAAAAGAAAGTCTGTATCTGTTTTACCCATTTGATGCTCAACAGTTTTTATTTTTTTCCAAAATGATTGAAAAACAACGATTAAGCAGTCTGTAATACTAGCTTAGGTTGTTCTTTTTTTCATCAACAATGTTTTGATGAAAAAATTGCTTTTTTAAAAATGGACTGCATTTCTACAATACATCTATTTTGTATGAACACGTTCTAGTATACCACTGAATAACTGAAATCCCAATCTAAATATTACCCCATAAACCCATGTGTTTTTCTTCAGAATAGTGCTGCAGGGGTCCATGGATTTTAGTCAATCATTTGCTTCTTTTGGTCTGTTTGTGGAAATACATATTGCAATTGAGCAAACAGGCCTTGCTGCACTGAGAAGGAAAGAAAGCCTTGTGCTATGGAAAATATAGTCTGGAGAGAGATCTCAGTAAGGATGGGGCAATGGGAAGATGAACCACAGACACTGTAAAAAAACACAGTTTAAATACAAATAATGAGTTTTGATACTTTGTCTATGTGAATGGAATGAGTAATTATGAGCATACAAGGGACTCCTGGACTTGCTGTAAGGAATACAAGGGCTTTGTCAATTTTCCAGCTACTGCCACATCTGTGATGTAGTGCAGAGCTATCCATTTCCCCGAGATAATTAATTAAGCCACATATAGCAATCTGGACAGCAGCATAAATTTATTTATTCTGCCTCTCAATCTGTTACATCTGTCATCCTTGCAAAACTGGTGGTAACGCTCAGTACTAAAAGATTAACAGAGTAGCTTCCACTACAGAAATAAACACGGAACCCTCTCTTTCTGTGTCCTGTTGTACCCATTGAGACAATGGTCGTCTTTGCCTCAACAAAAAGCAAAAGAAACATTTTCACCTGATCTCTCACATCCCTAACAACAGTGAAACAAAAAGCTTTCAACAAGAAGCCTCTAGATTTGAATTGGGTATTCCTTGTCTGCCAGAGATGAAAAGACTTTTTAGTAACTTGAAGTAGGAAATGTAATCTGATTATTATTTTGTAGGTTAGGGAAGCAAGGTTTTATTTACATAATACTTCATTTACACTTGTCATACACAAAACTCAGGATTATATTCCTTTCCTTCTTTTCCCAGCAGTGTTCAAACAAAGCTTTTAAGTCTTTACTGCCTTGTGTCATCATTTACAGCTGAGCAAAGCGCATGGAAATTCTGCTGCTCCAGTTTGCTATTTGCTATTTCAAACCCGCTCTGCGAGTGCAAATTACATACAAATGTGAAACCACAGAACAAGTGCTAGATTGCCACTTGCCACAAAATGTAGTACATAGAGTGAGGTAACACAAGATCATCTGCAGTCTTTAAGGGGCACTTACAGCTTCAGCATGGAAGGTCCACTTGTAAGTGAGGGGTACTTCAATTTCAGGAGGAGTAAGGGCTGACACTGAATTTTTTACCAGGACATACTGAGACAACAGCAGTCTAATCCAAAATCGATTAAGAAGAATTATTTTTTCCATATACTTCAACAGGCTTTGGATCCAGTGCTGTCACACTTTACGTATACCACTTATCTGGTTTTGTTTATTTCCAAACTAACAAGCTTCTACTCCAACATTTTGCTTACTCTTTGCTATTAACATTTCTTAATAATTTTCCAGGATTAAAATTTTAAAACCACAACTAAATCTCAAGTTAGTTCTTAGATGCCATTTTCACATTACAATAATGTTGATAGCTCATTGTTAAATAGCGTTTTAGATCTACATGAAGAGCATGTTTGGTGACATATCTAAGATCTCTTTAGAAGGTTCTTAATCACTTCAATATCTTTACTTGCTGATAATGGCTGGTGTTGTAAATTGTGTAATCTTAATAAATTATTTTTTACTAACAGCATTACACCTGGAAAATTTATCCACCTGCCAGTTAATCACAGTAGAGTTCTGCTTTGCTGATAGCTCTTTTATGTTTCAGTGGCTGTCCTATTTTTCTTCTGCCTTCCTGGTTTGATATCTTGGGCAGTGAAGAAGATACATGTTCCATCTGAAAGCAACCAGAAAAGTATTCTGAAAAGTAATGGAGAGATGGATAAAATACAACAGCTTCAACCAGCACTTTCCAAGCCAAAGGGCACTGGCAGATGGAAAGAAGGAACTATCAGAAGGATAGGCTATTGTCAGCTGACACAAACTTTTCCACAGCTCTGTGAGAAAGCCATGGGTAGCAGAGGAGTGATGTATTAATGGGATGCAGTTAAGATTGTGTCACTTTTTATTAACAGTGACACGTCCTTCTAGAATAAATCATACACATTATTATAAGCTAACGGAGCTGAGTTGGGCCTTCATAGAATCAAAGAATCACAGAATGGTTGAGGATGGAAGGGACTTCTAGATGTCATCTGGTACAATGCCTCTGCTCAAGCAGGGCCACCTACAGCTGGTTTTCCAGGACCACGTCCGGAAGACTTTTGAGTATCTCCAGGGGTGGAGACTCCACAGCCTCTCTGGGAAACCTGTGCCAGTGTCATCATCAAAGTATGAAGTGCTGCTTTTTATTCACAAGGAACCTTCTATGTTTCAGGAGCATTGTGCCTCTTCTTTTGTATGATTATAGTAAAAGCTAAGAAATTTTATTGAGAAAACTTTCAGATAAAGAATTATCCTTACTTGTTTCCTTGTCCACCATTTAATTCATATCATGTATATAAATGTGCATATGCATGAATACAGGTAAAGTTTGCTGCATGGAAAAAAGCTGCAAATGAACCACTTTCTCTTCAGAGATAAGCTCATTTGCCTTTTTTGATTGCTTGTTTTTGACAAGTAACACTTTCATTAAGGCAGGCTTCATATTGAATCAGATCACAGAAGAAAGAAGAAGATTAAAAATAGGCATGGAACAATCTATTGGTAATATAATGTAATCATCCACTTGGTGGAGATGATGAGTTGCTCATAAGATGATGGTATGTAATACTGCACAATTATTAATTAAGAGAAAGTAATTTGCTTGCAGTATGGCTCGCAAAAGAAAACATCTTCCAAGCCCATAACTCTATGACCTTTCTGTGGTGTACATGTGTGCATGTATACCACAAATGGAAATGAGGAGATACATTCCTTGGGACCTCCTTTGAAATCCATTTGGGATTCAAGTAGGGAGAAGCTCAGCTTATGAAAAATTATAAGTTTCTGAGATTATAGTACCATTGTGATTTGCCATGATGCAAGTACATCAGTGGCTGGCCACCAACAGCTTCCTGTACAGTAAATTTCCCACTGGGTCAGATGCTCAAGTGGTGTGAATAGTATAGCTCAACCAACTTCAGTGGTCCTATGCTGGTGTACAGCAATTAATGCTTCAAGCAGCCTTGCCTTTTCATATTTGTACCTGTAAAAATCTTATTTCAGCAGAATCCATAGACTGCAAATGCTTAGCCAGCAACATTTCTGGAAGCTTAATTTTCCAGTTGTCAGAATGAAAGCTGTGAAAACACAGTCCCTAGGAGTCCATGTTTTTCAAGGCTCAAGAAAATTGTCCTTATGGCAGTGATGAACCAGACATTTTACTTCAGTCTGAACACTATGAGTTACTTCGGAGGTACTAAAGAAATAGAAACAGTGGTGTTTTAGCACCAGCCATTTGAGACTACCCTCTGGCCATACGAGACAAGCCACTTCCGTGGCTCTGCAAGAAATGTGATGCCATTGGAAGCACAGGGCAAAATGCAAAGTCATCTTGAATGAAGAAGAAAGAGCCCCAGGTTTCCGCTCCAAGCTGCACCAAAAAATATGGTTTCTTATTTTCATATTAAGGAAAAAACTTGTGGTATAATTTGAACTGGCATCCAAAGGATAGACTCCAGTGTTTCAAATTTATATCCAAGTATGATAAAAAGTCACAGGAGGGAAGTGTCACTGATATGAGATAACAAAAGTTATGCTTCTCAACTGATAAAGTTAACAGATACTGGATCAACAGCTTTTGTTTCAAAGTTTATTGCTTTTCAAATGTATTTTTATCTATATTCATTCATATATAAAAAATACACATCTACGCATACACGCCAGGTATAGTACCTTCATGCTGTATTATGCAAGCATATACTACATATGTAAACACAGTTAGTTATAATGAAAGCAAAGATTGTTAAAATTGGGCTTTGTAAGAATGTACCATGATGACTTGACTGAAGGTGTTCTCCCAAATCAGGCTTCACCTCAATCCTGTGAGTTTAAAGCAATGGCAATATTTTTCTACCACCTCATTTTTCAGAGTGTTCAGTAGTTACAGTGCTGAATTCTTTCCTGATACAGAACACTCCACAAAAGTAAGGGAGTGATAAAAGAAAGGGCTTTCTGTTGTTACACTGGACCAGAACAAAACTGGAAATGTTTAATGGACTGAATAAAATATCTTAAGGGATGGTGAAATGTGACCTATTAACTAGTATGAAATAGTGCGTTTCTCTCTCTTGTTAACAACATACTTGCTATAACTTTGTTGAAGAACCAGAGCCAATCATTTTCTGATCTTAAACGCTAGGGCCAATTTACCTTCTTCCCAGAAAACCATGGGGGTGAAATGTCAAGACAAAACTGCTGCCACACAGAAATTGGTGCATTATCCTCTTGGCCTGTGGGTCTACAGATATGTGAAAGGGCTTGACATAGGATAGGCTCTCCATAAGGACACTGAAGAGGTGTAGGCAAATCCACTTCAAATGTGACAATCTCTCAGGCAAGGGGCAGCACTGTGCAATGATTCTTTCTTTTCAGTCTCCTTTTCTGGCAGAATGGAGCTTCAGTTTATAGAGTCATGACATGAGTTAAATTAGTTTGTAAATTCCATGCTTCTGGTGGGCCCAATGAGGAATTCTGTGAGCAATGACATCTCTGGTTCCTCTGATTAAAAAGCAAAGCAAAACTTTAAAACAGAATGGGCAACAGAAAAAATATTTGTTCACTGAGAGAGAAACTATATACACAAATAATATTTACACTAATGTTTACTACCTTATTATTAATATATATTTATGTATTATATATCTAAATATGTATAAACACAAATAATATGAACCATATATATTACATGTGCTTAGCCAAATCAAATAAATCAAACTCTTTTAGACACGGCACACAAACACTTATATATACATGAATTGAAAATGCAGAGGCTTGAAGTGCATAATCCAATTTACTGAATATTTCCATTGAAGTTTATGTATATGGAAATATGAAGTCAAATCATGCACACGTCTAAGTGCCTGCAAAACTTGTACCGTAGTCACCATATATACATTTAATCATTTGATCTTTCTAGTTTGTACTTTATTTGCTTCTAATTCAAATAAACTTAATTTACCTTATCATATGTGATGGCAATGGGTAGAGGACCTTTGATGTTTCCATCAAAAATAGAGAAAGAACTCATGAAAAACTCTTCAGAGGTGAATCGATGTTCATGGTGAGTTTGTGTAAGCATGCTGCCATTCATTCCTAACCAAAATCTTCGCATCTTTATATTCAATGTGAAAAACAGTCCATGTAGACACATTCTGCAAAAGGTTTCTGTTGAAAACCTCTCTCCACTTTCTCTTTTGATCCCCTCTCCCCTGTCCTAGATCAATATGACTGGGAGGCCACTTTTTCTGATTCCTATTTATACCTGAGAAGAGGGAATGATGGATATTCTGGGTCAGTTCTCCATGGCTATATGTTAAAATGCACTTTGCTTTCAATGTCACTGGGGATGATGACTTAAGGTACGAAGTGATGGAGAATCAGGACCACATGTCTGGAAGATTTGTAGATGATGGTGCAATCAGCCTGTATTTGTGAGATTACACGATTTTGTTTCAAGTGAATATCTGAAGTGGTAATTCATGACAAGGTATAGGATTTGTAACAATCTGACTAGCAAACTTCAGAGTGAAATGTCTTTCCTAAACAATGTGACTTAAAACCCTTAGATAAAGAAATGGAAAAGAACATGCAGGAAATTAGTACTATTGTTCACATTTGATTAAAGATAAAAGAAGAGAGAAGAAGTGAAAAGGAAATTATATGAATTTTGTTTTTAATCTGCTAGTACCTTGATTAAGAGATCAAATGACAGTAATAAACGATAAAGCATTAAATTCAAAATTGAAGCAAAGTGAGTTTCACAAGATACACTTAATCTATATCAATAATTCTTCCCATATTGTTCTTATCAGAAGACAACCTTAATTCCTGAAAAGGAGATCTATTCAGGGTGTCACTTAACTGCAAGTCATGTTAAAGGGTGGTAAATTAATAGAGATGGACTTAAGCAAGCATATGTTTCTCACAGATGGCTTAAGAGCATTTTTTATTTTTTTTTCTGCAACAGGACATAAAGTCAAGTTGTTGTTCCAGGAATACTCTCTGAAGAAAGTCTTGAGACAAAACATGTTCTGAATTTTTCGGTATAATGGCAGGGAAGTACTGCAGTCATTAATCTTTTAATGTTGAAACTTCTGGGGCAAATATAGTCTCTAAAAGATACTGACAGTCAAGATTGGTAATATTTATTCTGTAGCTTGTGCTAGTTGTCATAATAGCCAAGAGAAGTGACTGGGTCTCTTACCTTCAGAAGTTGATGTTGCGATGATTCTTTTTGGGGTTTGTCTTTTAGAAAATTACTGTGTAAAGAATAGGATTTTTGAAAATACCTAAGCTAGCTTTGTCTTCCAGATCAGCTATAACTATCAGGACTGGATTTATACAACTATCACTACCGCTGGTATGCTTCCTATTATGCTTCCCTTCTCCTCCAGCACTAAACAAGATGCAGAATAGAATTAGGCCATTGGACACTGGATGCTCAAGGAGGAAACGGGTGTAAAGGTACATTCCCACCACACTGCTATTCCTTCTCAGCATTGTAATGTAATAGCACAATCCATCTTTAAAGGTGTTGTTTCTATTGATTTTAGTGGGATTATCCATTACTAGAGCAGTAAAATAATATGAGCATGACAATACCACCTCCTGCACAAGCAGGTCTGCATCAGTTCATTTTGCAAGGTTTTCTATATGCTTTGAGAGGGTAGGGAGCAACAAAGCTTTTCTTGTCTTCTGTATGCTGCCTCTGCCATTGTTTAGCTGTGTTAAAAGCGTGCACATTTGTGCGCAAAGATTCGGACAAGTAGCTGTAGTTAATTTTTATGGCTAATAATTTGAGTCTGACAGTTCTGAACAGAGCATTACATGGCTTGTGTTTTAGCCTGAAGCAGGTAACGATGTTGTATGAGTGACATCCTGAATACTGTCTTAATTAATTATGAAGAAAACTTGGGACTGTGATACTATAATGTTTCACTGGGAAAGCTGAATGGGTGCCAGTGTGGGATGACAGTACAGAAGAAAGTATCATCAGTGATCATAGCAGTGCCTGTCCATTTCAGGGAATTTGCAAGGAAAGAATGGTTTAAAATAAGTTATTCTTCTACTTAGCTGCCTACACTGCAAGATTTTTTCCATATGTCATATTTTCCTCTGCATTTCAGTGCTCACTATATATTCCAAAAGACTCAAAGGTTCCTTCACCTTTGGTTTGTAACATTTGGTTTGGGCCACATAAGCCATAACTCAACCTTATTAGAAAAGAAGAAAAGATCAGTCATTACTCATTCAGAAACACATTGCTTAAAATCCTGAAACTGTCTTAATTCCAGTGGGACAGAAATTCACTCTGACTTGCAGAACACATCCATCAGTGGAATATATGTAATGAGGCTTTGTGTGTCTCAGTGACTGTTGCTGCAGTTAGGATTTTTTTAAAGTTGCATTTTCAGAATAAATAAATAAAAATATCTTGCCTCAAGTTTCAGAGTGTAAGCAATGTTAGAAAGATGTTGTGGACAGGTCAACATTTAACTTTATGCTACATTAGTTCGTGGATTTGCTTGTAGGGGATCAGGTACAGGCCGCTGTTTAAAACAGGCTGCTGAAATCACTACGATGCTCAGCTAATTGAACTGCTATATTGATGGAGCCTGGAAATCTCATCTTCTTGTGCTCTCACTGGAGTGTTACGTCCCACTGCTCCGTTGCAGTCATCCAGTTCTCAGCAGGTTCTGCACACTGGTGGGGGAGAGGCTCACCTCCTCTTTTATTATTTCTTTAAAGAATTTAAAAAAGGTCTGTGTGTTGGGGTCATTCTTTATGTGAGCTCATAGTCATTAGCTGGTCTCTAAGCTTGTGCTAGTTCTGTGGGTTTGTGGTTCTGCAGGTAATTAGGCTTAAAAAAAATCTAAACTGTTAATTGAATAGCAAGATCTCTTCCTTCCTTCACAGACCTTTGAGACTACTCAGCCTACCTATATTACTGTAAAAAACTTGCAAAATTTGCCTTAAGAGAAAAATAAAATTGATGCCATTTTTCTTTTGCAAGCAAACTAAAAAGAAAATAACAACAGTCCTAATTCAGCAGCAAGACCTGATATCACTCCTGCTTCAAAGCAATAATAAACAATGTTCAGACTGGCAAGGGCACTCTCTAGCCCCTTTGATCCAACTCAGAGCCTCAGGTTCATAAAGAAGTTCTCATAGCAGAGCTATAAATACAGAAGCAACAATGAAATATCCACCCATGCCTTTTGGAAATGCTATTTGAAGTTAAGTTCCTCCAGAAGACCATCTTCAGGATGAAAAGCAGGTTTTGTATCCCATATGGGGACTACATTGGTTATGACCCATTAACAAAAGACAACTTATCTCCTCACAAATATTGGTCTAATAAAAATTATTACTGCTGAGCTTTTCAAAGCATTCCAGAGGATGTACATGCATGTTTTCCCTTTATTTCAATGGATACTATCTCTCTATTATCTGCCTTGAAAACTCAAATTAATATTCAGAATTATCTCCCTAAACACCTTCAACACATTCAAATGGCTGTGAAATATAATGTTAATTTCTATATCATATATCAGACACAGGCAAGGGATATATTTTTGTCCTCTTTAATAAGTCTTTAGGAAAGTAATTCAAGACAAACAAATATTTATTTTACTAATCCATGAATGCAAGGGAAAAATAAAACTGTGCCAGCTGAAACAGGATTGTTAAATATATGTGATACCCAAATTGCATGGTTACTAAAAGCGATTTTGTAATCATCAAAGGAAAATACTTTCAAAACCAAAGAACTTTCAAACTTAAGAAAAACTTCTGAACTTTCAAACTTAGCTAAACTTTCATACTCACTAAGGACTGATAGATTAATTGTGCTAATAAGTCTGTCAAATATGGCTGGCCAACTGAAAACCCCTCTAAAAATTTCCATAAAGAAAACCTACAATAAAAGCCATATAAAACTCTGGACAATTTATCTTGCCAGAAATTCCAAGAGAGAAGAAACTGAGACAGACATATTTTAAATAGGTATTTCCTGAGAAACCATTATCACCATAAGCCAGATAAGCAGGTCTTTTGAATTCTCTCTGAAATTACCAGTGGAATGGGATGAGGAGATGTTTGCTTCTTTTGAAAAATATAGGAATATGGGAAGCCCTGAAATAAACAAGCTTGCTCAGGTCACAGACGGTCGTGTGAATTACTTAGTAGTTACATTGGTTTCAGTGGCAACTTTGCTCAGGTCAGATATACATATATCATTATGGAGGTGATAACACTGATCCTGCAAATCTATCTGAGCTGATGGAGGCATTGACCTCAAGGTAGTGCTTATTTAGAATCTCCTCCTTGATGTTGAAAATGCACATACAAACTGTATATTCTGTGAACTGCTTTTAATGAAGGATAACAATCAAAATTGCAGTATTTTTTTTTGTTTGGGCATGCAGCCATACTGTAGAAACACAACTATACAAGGAATTATCCTCCTGAGGTCACTTATTTGCTTGCATGTAAGTATGTGTCTTATCACAGAAGGCTCCATGATAGGCTAGCTGAGTCAAACATTAAACATACCTGGATAGGTACACTTGATGTTAAATACTGGGTAATGTTATGGATTTTTCACTATTTTCATCTAATTACAACACTAGGCTGTTGAATTGCAGACAATGAGGGTCATGTATTCAGGTGTCTAAAAATTCATCCACTGTGTTTCAAACCAGAGGTACTTACAAAACATGTATATTCTTGAATGTAGATTGCAGCCATTTCTGAAAACAATTTATAGTCTTTTTGGTTATATAAGGAACTGATATTTACCAGAACTAACTTTAAAGACAGTCCCATTTTGATAATTATAGTAGTAAGCTTTCATATAGAATATCCCAGGTTGAAGGAAGCTCAAAAATCAGATTTTGCATAATTTTTAAGCTGAATGTTCTGCAGAACTGCAGCAGCAGAATAGCAATTATGGTTTTAAAGACTATTGACTGGACACCCAATATATTTAAAACCATTTCTCTCTGGTTTGCATGTTGTGGCTGGATCATAGACTGAGAAGTAGGGAGGATTAGAGTCACACTGTTGACTCCGCCATTAATTTATTCAACTGGTTTTGGCACTATAAATTACAAGTAATTATTACTCACAACAGTCTGAAACTAATTCTTTTCACATCATGTTGGCTTGTCAACCCTAGCCAAAAAGCTTTTCTTCAATAAACTATTACATTACAATTTCAAATTAAAACTAAATAGTAAAATTTGTCAAAAAGATTGAGATTTTGTGTGCAGTTTTTCAAATAGTTCTGGCTTTAATGTAAACTTTTAACTGGTTAACTGCTTTCAAAATAACAGCAGAAAACCATTTCATTATCATCACCACTGGACCAGTCTGTGTATTAAAAACACAATGAATGTAAGGTGCAAAGTAAATTTTATATGAATTATTGACAGATAAAATCTTGGCCATATTAAAAGGGTGAATAACTTTGTAATTACTTTATTTCTGTGGTGAATTCAGACTCATGGTACCTTAAACTGGGAATCTACTTCACCTGGTTTGGAATAATGTATATTTGAATAGAATTAGACTCATCAGGTATCAAATTTTATGAATCAAAAATAAAGAAGTGTTCATTGCTTAAGGAAATGCTCTTTCAGAGGGAAGAAGACAGGATAAAAAATGCTTTCTTATCACCATTGTGCCAAAGAAAGGCTTGCTAAACAAAGTATGAGCTAATGTCAGCAGAGAGAGGTGGAGCCTACACACTCCTTTGAAGTCAAAGTTGAACAATAGCATCTCAACGTTGAGTTTTGTGCTGCATTTTTGCAAAGACATATTAAATCTTTCATCATCACAATTACATATTATATTTTATGCATAAAATTAATAATAATAACTACAACATATATCTTTTTCTTACAATTATTTGTTGAAAATATTATTTTCTCTAACCACACAAAGGTAACACACACATTTTAAGTAAAAATATAAGTTATAAGGAAATTCTGGGAAATGCAGAGATAAATAATCTAGCCATGGACAAAAGAAGCCTATGGCTGACTGAGCAATTATTTTGGATTACAAAAGAGACATATTTTTTCAATAGCAATCATGAACACTGTAGGGAAGTAGCTTTTCCTCTTATCAGACTGCTGTGATATAGATAAATGGTTTTGGGAACAGGTAATTACCTCACACATACATAAGGTTATATTTTAACTGTGGACTTAAATATTGCTCATTCTAATAACTCTGATATCTTATATGTACCATACAAACTCTAGCTGAGGTCTAATTAAGTTTAACTCTATGTCAAAATGTTTGTAGGATTAGGGCTTAGGTTTTTCCTTTAGAATATAAATATTATTTTCCCTTCCCTCCAGTGTGTTGGCCACACCACACACCTTGGTGTCATTGGCAAACTTTCTGAAGGTTTACTCAATCCCATTGTCCATATCCCTGACAGAGATGTTAAACAGCATCGGTCCCAATACTGACTGCTGAGGAAAACCACTTGTCACTGGTTTCTACTTGAACATCAAGCCATTGACCACAACTATCTGACTGTGGCCATCCAGCCAATTCCTTATCCCCTGAGTGGTCCATCCATCAAATCCATGTCTCTCCAATTTAGAGACAAGGATGTCGTGCGGGACAGTGTCAAATACTTTGCATAAGTCCAGGTAGAAGATTTTAGTTGCTTTTCCCTTATCCACCATCTCTGTAACGCTGTCGTAGGCCACCAAATTTGTCAGCCAACATTTTCCCTTAGTGAAACCACGTCAGCTGTCACCAATCACCTCTCTGTTTTCCATGTGCCTTAGCAAGGTTTCCAGGAGGATCTGCTCCACGATCTTGCCAGGCACAGAGGTGAAACTGACTGGTCTTCCCAGTTCCCTGGGTCTTCCTTTTGGCACGTTTTGAAAAAGAGGCATATGTTTCCCCTTTTTCAGTCACTGGGAACTTCAACGGACCACGACAGCTTTTCAAATATGATGTGTAGTGGCTCAGTAACTTCATCCGCCAGTTCCCTCAGGACCCACAGATGTATCCCATCAGATCCCACGGACTTGTGCACCCTCAGGTTCCTTAGATGGTGTTGAACCTGGTCTCCTACAGTGGGAAGTTCCTCATTAACCCAGTGCCTGCCTTTGCCTTCTGTGGCTTGTGTGGCTAGAGTACTTGCCAGTGAAGACTGAGGCAAAACAGTCATTGAGTACCTTGAGTCATTGACTACTTCCCTCATACTATGGGGAGCAGATGCCGTTCTAGGTCTTTATTTTAAGTAATTTAGGTGGTGGCCAGTACTGGAACAGGCAAATCAAGAGATTTTCTTGTGCAGTTTCTTTGCCTGGAAACAGGATCACCGGTACTAGCACCTCTCATGAAGCATGTTTATCTAGCCACGTCCTAGAGGTCTCCTGTGGTTCAGAGCCAGTTGAGGAATTTCTTTCTGCTTTGTAAAAGTAGTAGTTAAAACAAAACTTGCAATGTTCTAGGGTGCTGACTGCTTCACCAACCCTCCTCCCACAAATAAAAACAAGTGCAAGAAACCACTGAATGAAAATGATAAGAACTCTTGATCTCAACAGCTGCATAGAATCATAGAATCATCTAGGTTGGAAGAGACCCTTAAGATCATCATATCCAACCATTAACCTAACACTGCCAAGTCCACCACTAAACGATGGCCCTAAGCACCATGTCTACCCGACTTTTAAATACCTCCAGGGATGGTGATTCAAGCACTTCCCTGGGCAGCTTGTTCCAATGTTTGATAAGCCTTTCTGTGAAGAATTTTTTTCCTAATATCCAATCTAAACCTCCCCTGGCGCACCTTGAGGCCATTTCCTCTTGTCCTATGGCTTGTTACTTGGGAGAAGAGACCGACCTCCACCTCTCTACAACCTCCTTTCAGGTAGTTTCAGAGACTGACAAGGTCTCCGCTCAGCCTTTTCTCCAGACTAAACAATCCTAGCTCCCTCAGACACTCCTCAGAAGACTGCATGTCTGACTGTTCACCCATATTTTTCCCAGGGGCTTAGGAGAAAACCTGTATGTTTTGGCATAAGACCAAACACACACATGCAGAAAGTGCTTCAGCTAATACTGCTTCTGGTGCAAGACAATATAAAAATTATTGTTCTATTTGCTGCTACTGCAGCTTCAGGGACATTTCAAAAAAGAACAGGACTTTTTAAAGGGTGGTGTTGTATTTCTTTTTCAAGCAATTTGAGAAATAAAACTTGGAGTTATAGGAGCAGCTTTTGTTGATGCAGTACTTAACAGTGAGAACAGTTATACTTCCTGCCTGTTTTAAACTTCTAACTGAATAACTCAACATAAGTAACAAAGAGCAATATCTATGTTGAAGTCTTTCACATTTTTCAGCAAGCATGTGCTGTGAAAATTAGACTGGAAAACTCGCATTTTGGGAAATTATATTCCTCCCCCTTTTTATTGGGTAATACCGGAGTGAAGAACCTGTGTGAAATAATTATTTTATGGCACAAAACCTAAGAAAAATACAAAATAAGTATTCCTATGTTTTCAAATGCCAAAAAAACAAAAAAATAAATCTTCATTTTCTGGTCAAGAGATCTTGTTACTCATTCATATTTTACCATAAGTTACTTCTTTATTTTTAGCTGTTGCTGTTGGTCTTTGTGAAATCTTTTCTAGAAACAGAGTCCTTGAAGAATTGATCAGTATTATAAACCATATATTTGTTTAAGAAGATTTTCTTTAAGAGGATTGGGTTGAAATCTAAAAAGCCTTGGAACACATTGGTTAAGACCAGTACATGTAGTAGCTGGCTAACACCCTAACTATGACATTCAGGTCCTTTTGCCTCCCCCATAACATTTTTCTTCTGATACTTGCTAATTCATCTTGTTATAGTTATAAACGCAGATTCAGAGTTCTCCTTAAATCACCACATCAGAATCCTGCATGTAGTAGCAGCACAGGCAGCCTGGCATCACCTGGTGCAACCATGTTCTTTGCTTATTTACTCTGCTCACCAATTTAATAAAAATACACTTACAGAATTAAGTCACTGCAAGACCTGCCATGCTGTTTGCTGATATTTAATATATGTATATTTGTAAGTACTCAGTACCCTTGGTGCTAGGTACAATGTCAGTTCTCGCTATAACTCTCGAAGCGAAGCAGAGATCAGCACATCTGTTTTCAAGGCACAGTACATATGTAAATGTTTCCTTCAATGTGGAGTAACTACCAAATCTTTTTTTATATTCAGAAAGTTTGCTGTAGCATACAGCAAAGAAATATGAACAACCATCTAATGCAGAACCCCTCTACAGCTTTGAGACTTTCTTATGATAACTACCAGTAAACTATAGGAAGCGTCCAGAGAGTCAGCTTTGCAGGAACTATGTGGAATGACTGTCATGATAACCTTTCAGTCTTTGTGAACTTACAAAACATTCCTTGTATTAAAGTTACTTATCACAAACTATTATTAAAGTGACAAGCCATTAAAATGTAACAATTAAATAACGTCACACTTTTAAATATTATCTTTACTTCTGATTCACTCCTGTAAATGAAAAGAATGACAAATTGCACTGCAATGACCTGACACAAGAAAATGTAAGAGTCTCATGGGGTGTATTTCTATTAACTATCAAAGGTTTTGCACCTGATTCTTAGAGTCACTGTAAATGACATTAAACACATGTTGCTTGAACTTAAAATGTTTGATCTTGGTAATACAAACAGCATTTTTTAAGGCAAAATAAGAATGGCATTCAGTTTTGCTAACGTTAGTACTATTTCTAGGTTTTCAGTGCCGTTTTATCTTGAAAAGTGGAATAAAAAGCAAGGAAAATATTTGGAAGGCTAAAGCCTAAGAAGTTCTCATCTTGCTTAGTAAAAACAGTACACCTGTTCTTGGCCATTTACAGCACAGCAGTTCAATGGAGGTTCAAAATCTGCAGAAGTTAAAATGCCTCTTACAACTATTGAAACTCAAGGGCTATACTGTATCCAAATTCCTAGCTTTATGAAAAGGCACAAAAGACCCATATTTCTTGAAGCGTATTGGTGGTAAGTATACCTTATCCCCAAATATTCAAAATACTCTAATAAAATTTGCGTAAAATTTGTTTTTATTTAACATAGATAGTATAAATGCTACACTAGACACATACTTCAAAATGAAGACTGATGGTTATAATTCACTCACCTTTTACATAGCCCAACATAGTATGATTTTCAGGCCATATATTTTATTGTGTATCAGAATTTCTTCTGCTTTTGTCACTCTATCATTAATTTTGTCTATATCTTTTATTAATTCCTGAAAACAGATTGCATCTCCAAAACCAGTGATGTAAGGTCAACAATTATTTGATGCATTCCTTTATGGCAAACTGAGTCTTATACTCTCCATCATATTTTATGAGGAAAAAAATGGACCACAGGAAATTCATAATAGGTCCTGATCTTTCTTTTACACAGCTTTCAGTTAAGCTCTTAACATCAAAATGAGTTTCTATGCAAATGTCAGGGTTTGGAGATCTCCAGACACAAAGTATTTGAAGATTCAGAAGCACAAGAATTATTGAAGCTGACAAAAATGGCATATAAAGACCTCTGCTGAGAAAAACTGTATAGAACAGTTATATTATTGGCATGATCAAATTAGATTCCTCCTCTTCATTTCGTGTGAGATTTAGCAAATCACAAAATATAAGAAAATTACCAAAACATATGGATTTTTTTTTGTCAGTGCACTAAATCCTTGCAGAGGTAAAGTTAAGAGAAAAGACAGTAAAAAAAAGAGAAGCATCTTTCAGATTAGAAAGTTTGCCATAGAAGGAATAAATCCACAAAAAAAAAAATAAAAAAATTGGTCATCTGTTTGTAAAGGTAAGTCAACTACAGCCACTACTGAAAATTATTTGTGTGAAATAATTGTCAAATTTAAAAACCTTACCTGTTGCATCCAAAAATATATTTCAAAGAAATTTTATTTTTTAGGTATGTTCCATTATTTTTTTTAACAGCCTTGTGTTGGTATGCTTTTAAACCTGACAACTTCTTTCTAAAGGAAGAGTTTATGAAGCAGTCATTCGCATTCTTCCTCCATCACATCCTTTCTCTTTCATAATAAATCAATCAGTTTGTTCAGTTCCTTTTAAATTTCCCTATTCCAAATAAAGAAAATATTTTTATTTCTAATCATTACTGCCCAAGAAGCTGTGGTGGGACTCTTGAATAAACATCCTTGTTGTTTCTGATCTTTTATTTTTTTTTTTTTCTTCCTTGCTAAGCAAACACAGGTGGGGGGGAAAGAAACACAGCCTGCAAAAAGGTTAATGCTTTAGCAGCATTAGAAGTTGCCAGCATATGCTATTGTTATTTGCCAGCAAATGTAGACCCAGAAATAAAGATTTCCTCACATTACCTGCCTGAAACAAATCTCTCTTCCTCATTGACCAGCTCCCCAGAGACATTGTTCTGTGCCTTGGAGCAACAGTTGTGGTGGCTCCCAATGTTCTTGCTAAACATTGAAGAATTTGTCAAAAGCCATTGTAAGTAAATTTTGGTTGGCATTCAGGATATTTCTTCCATGCAGTCCAGAAGAATCTCTATGGCTTGTGGAAACCTACTTCACCTAACTTTGAATTAGCTTGTTCTGGCTCTCATAATAGTTCTGCGGTCTATGACGAAATAGACTGCAAAATTCATCTGAGGCTTTGTGGCTGCATAGTCTGCTCTAAGTCTGTTCAACATAACCTGTGTTGGCTCTGCTACTGTCATGACTATGTCTAGCTAATGTACAATGCTGGTTACATCTGCAGAACTGTGGACATTTCCTTAGACTGCTGAAGAGATATACTTTGCATCAGTTCCTGGTTACAAGTGAAGAAAAAACATATAGACCAGATGGGCAGAACTGTTTGTAAATAAAGAATGTCCATAAAGCAGACCCCCAACTCCTAGTGCTTTTAAGTAACGTTCTCCAGATTACTTTCATTACACGTTGTGTTATCACAGGGTTGTTAGCTAACACTTAGCTGATAAGCGATATGTGCTGATTCTTTGTGTGACAGCACAAACTTCTGTAAGTAAGCTGGTTTTTATTAAGCTAATGGATATTAAATTAGGACTCATTACCATGTATGCCTGCGTGAACATATTGACACAGGCTGAAAGAAACAACAGGTGAATAAGTAATGAAATGAAATTTCACAGGCTGAGATACAATGCTGAGTGGTCAGGGGGTGTGTCTTTCTGATCTGAACATCTGCATAGATAGAAGACTATATAATTTTTTTACTGGTCCCCAAGTAGTTTTGGGCTGCAGTCCCAAGTTGCTAAAAGACATGAGGAAGGCAAGCTGAAAAGTTAGATGGTGGTGGTTCATTAAAACTGGGTGGAGAAAGGGGGTAAGGAAACACAGCCCGGAAGTACCATCACTTTATCACTTATGACCTTTACCTAAGGAAATGTGAAATGCTTCTGAAAATCAGTGATGCACAGAGATGGTGAGTGATACATTTCTTGGCCTTTCCATCAGGAATATTCTGCTGGAGGGCGTGGGGCAGACAGGTATTCCCCTGATCCTGATTTATTCTAACCCTCCTGTGATGTTGCCACAAATAACCTGCTCTGACTTAGTCTAGTTTTAGATTCATTTTAAGGTGACATGCAGCAGCAACATGAGAAGCCGAATTGCTGTTGAGACAAATGCGACTGTTCTGTAGGGCTTACACTCTGCCCCGAGGTGTCTTTTCAATGTGGGCTGATTTGTTACAAAATTCAGGTCCCCTCCTCTGCTTCCCATTTGCATGGATGAGTTTTCTGAAAACATGCTAATTGCACAGTTGTCAGTTTCCTTTACAAATTCAGCCACAGTACTATCTCTGTAAAGGGCCTCTTGTAGCTTAAAAGCTTTTTGTTGCCTCCCCATTGTAGTTTTAATTTCTGCACTGCAAGAGTTGAAGGCCTCCCTTCTCCAAGTAATAACTCATTAGCCTCAATTTTGGATTGTCCCCAAATGCTTATAACTTATTTTCCTTTCTCCCCAGTATTTCTTAAAGCCTTCTGGTGCAGTTAGCACTTTGCCATCTGCTGCCTTCCTGACGCTGCAGTAGGGAACGACTGGTCTGAGTGATGTTTTCTGAACCATGATAAAAAGTGTGTCTGTGTTCCCATTTCCTGCTGTGCTACTCTAACATGCTACATTCTTTCCACTGATCTATTACTGCCTGTCTTCAATCACTAAATGTGGTATCTTTCAGACTAGACACTTGCAGTTTAAATGTACTCATCTCATTGTCCTTTCTCCACTAATTCCTCTCATCTCCCTTTTCCTCTCACCACTGAGTAATAACTCACTTCATCTCTACTTGCTGTTTCCACTCTCCATGGTTTACTTATTACGTTTTTCATGATGTGTAAGATGACATATTTTACTCTAGACCATTGTTTATCAGCATCTTGTCAAAAAGCAAGTACCTTTACACCCTCTTCTCAACTTTAGCATTGCTTTAGAGCTGTGGAAGAAAGACTATGACCCAGCAGTTGTGAAGGGGTACCAGCTATCTCTGTCTCAGTATAAAAAGTCTCTGTATCAACTTTTGCTAGGTAATTCAGAGAAAAATGTCGGGAATGGGTGAAAATTATAAATACATTGTATAAAGGCAAGTAGTTTCAAAAGTGTTATGTCTTCCTCGGTGATCTAAGCCTGTGACTTGCTATGTCTCAGGAAGGAGAAGGTAAGGTTACATTTTGACTCACTTTCCCGCTGGAGCCTGAGCTTAATTTCCAATTGACTTGAATTGGGTGGGAATCACAATTAAGTAGAGGTCAGGCTGAACAACGGTCCCGGATTAATAGTTTCAAAGAATCTGTCCAGAGTGGCATTAATTTCTATACCACTATGCTGCAATAAAGAAATGTCTGAGTCCATTCTGTCTGGACTGACTTTGCATCCTAACATGGGGCTTTGTTGGGCTTAGCCTGTTAGTCCAACTGCAGCCTGGGACTGTCTCTCCACTCCAGGCTTTCACTGTACCTGGGAAATACTAAATCTGATTCTTGAAGCCATCACTCACTTTGCATGTGAGTGTGAGAAAGACAATCCGTGTGTAGGCTTATTCTCTCACCTGTAAGAAAGAAACAGGAGTTTCTCTGCTGCAGGGCATGGTTTAGTGAATACTGTAAAGTTTCCAAGAACTCATCTACAAGGCTCTGAGAGAGACAACATTACACTGGAGTAATCACATAGAATTCATGGACTATACTGATGGAACAGGGCGCAGTTCAGGCTTTAACTTTTTGCTGATACTATCCTTCAATACATAAGTACCATCAGTCACCTAACAGTAAACTCACATGCATTTGGCAGTTACTGCTGGGTGCCATGAGGGCATGTTCATATTTAAAGTTTAAGAACTTCAGTGTTTATCTCATCCGCTAACTTTCTTACTGTTGAAAGTATTTCTGCACTGACCAGAGGCTAGAGAAAAATTACTTTTAAACTCTGAATTTCTGTCTTGGTTTTGTTTTAATTTTTTTTTTTAATGAAAGTGAGAAAGTTTCAAAAAAAAACCACCCACTATTTTGTCCTCTTATCTAGGAAACAATTTTGTCTGTCTGTTTCCAACTAGTCCTGTTTATGATATACTAATTAAGTTTAGTTTTAAATGTAATGCGATCACATTATGAAACTAACATAGGACTGAACAACCTCTGAAGTCTGAGAGTACACTGTAGTATACAGTCAGTTACCTTGTTAGTTTTTCTGTGCTGTAATAAGAAGGACAAATTTTGTTAGCTCCCCACAGTCCACAGTGGATCTAGTTCTGATGTCAATCAGGAATAGCCTCGGAACAGGGGAAGGCTGTCATCAGAAAATTCTCACTGTTTTTTTAAAGCGATGGGTGGAATAAGGCATATGTACAAGTCATGTTACTTATGAAGTCTATTAAGATTTTCACAAAAAAAAAAATAAATTAAACATGCCTTCTGATCAGCTCTGCTGAATTTTGCTAGAAAAGCCTAAAAAGCTGGCCCTAACATTTTTTTTAGACATTTGAGAAGTTTTATCGCTGTCATTTTATTGAGGATTATAAATTTTTGAAAGCAATGTTTCTTGAACTTTGCAAACACTACCTCCTCAGCACCATTTGTAAGCAGTGACAGATTCTGCCCTAAAACTGTTCTAAAACAATCATGGACTACTTTAAAAGTCGTGAGTGTCAGAAGCACGTCTAAGAGATGTTACCCATACACAGAAGATCCTTCCATTATTACCAGAGGTTCCTGGTAAACTGAAACTGAAACTGGGGGGTGGCTTCCTTCCCCAAAGAGCTAATCAGAGTGTAGGTAACTTCACACTACACTGCTGTGGTTAACAGTTGTCTAACTCTAACACTTGAGTAACTCGACAGGCTATCTAGCTGAGCACCAGAAAAAAATTATTTTGGGCCTATATGCTGTGACAGACTAAATTTGACATTGCAAATTTGAAATTTTAGAATCACTGAGAGTAGGCTTGGTGCTACAGTTTTCTTGAAAACAGCTTCAGCAGAGCCAAGCCCCAAGCAATGAGCCCTTCACTACTGCACTTGCTATCTAAGCGGAAGAGAATTTCTGCTCGCCATCACTACTGCTTGCTGTCTAAAAGCATCTTGAAGTGGACCTTTTATGTAGCTGACGTAGTTTTACCAACACTTGCCAGTTTGGTTCTGCGGTACAGAAGTGGTCTTTGGTATAGAAATGACGGTAATAGGTAATCAGTTTCTCATGGCAACATTGTCCACAACCTTAGCTCTTGTATATGATATTCTTCCAGTTATGCCTGTGCCTGTGCTCAAGGGCATTGTAATAGGGAGATGTTAGTAACTACCACCAAGTAAGTAGGGAATCTAAGGAATGACTAATCTCTAGGTCTGTGGTTTTTTTTTTTCTGAGAATGAGGAGTAGGTTTGTGCTTATATTATTTCATTGGTATCTAATCATGAGACAACAAGTTAGCTTATATTTTTAATAACCTGATAATCCTAGATGCAGAATGATAAGACCAAATGCTTTTGTTATTATGACCCTGTATGTCACGAACCATTAAGCCTTTGCTTAGTTATTCCCACAGAAACATTTTTATGCTTAAAAGTGCCCAAATTTGAAATTAAAACAAGTTTTTCCTCTAATAGTTTATTCTAGTTACTAATCACACTGTTAATTCTTTTATATATCTTCCTTTGTGTTTGAAATTTTAATTTGTCCTGAGACAACCATGCTTTTGCCACTATATTAGCAACAACTTGTAGTAACAGTAGTAGTAGTAGTAGCATTGATGATATTATTACCCTAGAGGAGGAAAGGCTTAAAATCCAGAGTTGAGAGTAAAGTTATCTACATAAAAAATAAATCTGAGTTATAAAAAAATTGGGTACTGGCCTTATATATACCTAACCTGGAGAAAAAAAAAATCATATTTGACAGTAATTGATCAGAAAGTTGGTGTTTTAATTATTAACAACAAATATTTAAAATAACAGTACAGAAAAAGAAAACTTTTTTGTTGTTGTTGCCTCAAAATTATGAAAGAGTTAACAGAACTGTGAAATGCAAGTGTATTTGGTTTACCCTAGGTAGAGAAAAATCTGGTTTAGCCAGGTACTGCTGAGGCATAAAACACCAGCCACCCCAACAAGAAAATGAAGACAAACTGTTTAATTTCAGTCAGAACAGAACAGAGTCTTGTCCTGTTATTGGCAAGTGTAAAGTCTTGGTTTCTCTTTCCTTTTCCCTCAGGAGAAGTCTCTGTTGTCTGATAATATGATTGAGCTCATGTGTCACTCTTTTCTTCATTGTGCAATAATTTGTTTCCCTTTTCCTTTTTCAGTCACTCAGTGAAAAGGAATCACCTTTGAGAGCTCTAGCCCCATTCAAACTCTGACTAAATTATACTGAAGTTTGAAATAGTGCTTGCCTGAAGGCAGAATCAGTGGGTACAAGAGCATCCTGGTTCTTAAAGCCAAGGCAATACTCTGTGCAACTGGAAAGGAAAACCTTTCCATTTGCCTGTGGTATATTAACATGCTTCAAAAAAAACCAAACCCAAAATCCAACCCAAACCAAACAAAAAAAAGCTTTTATTAAAGGAAAGCAAAAAAGAAGCAGTAACTACTGTTTAGATAAAATAAGGAAAAATAAGGTAGTTCTAAGGGAATGCAGAATGCCATCAGGTAGAAAAGCTTTTCACTTCAGAGTCTGGAAATTTCTGTTACATTTCTTTTACCAGAAATTGCCAGAATTTCCAAATCAAACCTTCTGTGGCAACAGAGCTTTTTCTCATGAGATAATAGTAATAATAATTTAAAAAAAAATAACAAACAGGGTTCCTGTTATCAAAATTATTATCCAAATGTTCTAGTTATACCTTGAATTAAGTATTTGAATACTTTTGTTTCAAATTTTTACACTGAAAATGTTGTGATAAAACATATATCATCTTTATTTTTTGTATGATGATTATTAAAATTTAACAATCATTATAATTTTGAACATCAGTATCAAAGAACTTACGTCTTCCATTCTTCTCTTCTGATTCAACCAAAATATCTTAAAAAAAGAACAGACTTTGGCATGGAAGATTAATCCCAAGTTTTGACGAGCTCTGCTATTCATCATTAAAATGCTAGCAATTTTTCTACAGCAGAAAGAACACACTGAGAATAATGGAGCGCATGGAAGTCACCTCTGACCCAGTAAGCCGTCTGTCACACAGACGTTGGGACAGAGATCAAGACAAAGTTGTTATACTGCTCTCTATACTCTTGCTACTCTGTAGGCATCTGCTCTTAAACATAGTTAGAGAGAAGATGCTGAGCTACTCATCCATTTGGTCTAAGCAGTACCACTGTTTCAGTTTTTCATAAAACTTCCACCACTGTTTTTCAAATCAGGACACACCCTGGAATTACTATTAGTTACCTTTGTTTCTCAAGAATTATTTCAAATCTAACATCCCCTGCATTTGTTTCTTTGTCTTCATGGATTCACCTCCTTTTCCTGAAATATCAGGTCTTAATCACTGAAGTAAAAGGTACGAATAGCGAAGTATTAGCCTTTGGTTTCTATTTGAACAGGATAAAGTTGCATAGCATTTTCTTTTTTTTTTTTCAACCAATGAATTTATGATGTTGTACAACAGAAAAGGATGTGCCGTTCTATTTCCATATGGAATTGAGGCTACCCAATAAATGCATCATCAGCTTGGCTCTTAACATAACTTGTGAATCATAGTTTCAGTAAATGCCCAGGGGTGGTAAGACCACATAAGAAACATTAAATAACACAAGGCAGGGCCTACTTTTCAGGAGACAGCAGGTATAAGCAAGAGAGTTGTTCCCCAGTCATTCTAATTATATAAGCAAGGGAGCTGTTCCCCACTTCATTCTAGTGGGTGTCAATATCATCTTACATGACCTTTTCTACTGAGAAAAGTCAGAAGGTAGTGACAGCAGTGATTTCATATGTTTTTGCTCTGATTGTTACTTTACACATGCTGCTGATTAACGGCAGCAGTAACCTAGTGAATTAGGAGCAGTATAGACCTAACGATGTTAACGAAAATATTTCTAGGTTTCAATCACATGAAACCACTGGCATAGATGTAGAGTATTCCTGTCTGTCTGCTGGACTTTGCACTAACAAGAGAAATAATTTCAGCATCAGTTATTGGTAAGGAAGGCATATGGTCTTCACCTGTTAACAAATCAGAAAGATCATGTTCTCTTTGCTTGAGTCTATGTTTGTTTTCTCCTCACTGCACCACACTAAGTGTCGCTTTTCAAATAAAGGTATTTTTTTGCCCCATAGTATTATTGTTTAAAAAAAAAAAGAAGTTTTAATGTCTTCTAATAAGAAATTAATAAGAACTAATATGAAGTTCTTCTAAATAAGAAGATGATTATTCACATCCATGAATACCAAGGAGAGGTTTCTAGGACAAGCGCTGTTGACTTTTACTAGCCAAATGCTCCCAGAACTTAAAGCCTAGAGTCTGTAACCTCTGCTTTGGCATCTCTTTCCTCATTTTTATGCACCAAGCCACTCTGTGACACAGCAAAAGTAGATGTATGCCCATATAAATAATGATACACATGAGAAAAGCTTGGGCTTTTTTTCTCCAGAGGAATGAACCCTTGCGTTCCCCTTTTAGTTCCTGCACTTTACTTTGCTGTATTTTACAACTTGATGAGAAGGAGTCTGTCTCAACAGTCCCAAAGGAAAGTTAAAGACCCTTAATTTCAGTACATTGAAATGAAAGACCTTTTCTTTGCTATACCACTTGTGCAAGTCAGAGACATGCACCCTATTTTAAGTAGCAGAGAGAGGCAGCATCATAGAGTGGCATCTAATTCAGTGTTTCTTCTGTTTATGTAATGACCAAGAACTTGCCTCTCTACTTTTCCAGATCATCTCATCAACTAAGAATCTTTCATAGTCAACTGGGTTTCTCTTTTAGTGGTGAAATGGACAGAAGCAAAATTCAGTACCTGTGGCCAAGCAGTAGTGTGGAAAGAGACTGTAACAAATGAACTCATTTTCCTAGGAACTTCATAGTGTATGATCCAGCTAGTGAAATATTAAGTGTGTGATCACTTACAATTCTGTCTTACTTGTTGACAAAGAAAGAGAGAAGGTGGTAAACACAGAAGGGGAAAATAGTATCTCTTAGCTGCCAAAACAAACAACATTTCACTGCCTTGCTGTAATGAGGTGAACATGAAACAATATAATAATGAAGCTCTTCCACAAGAAACAATGTGATGCCATACTGTGACTAAGAGTCCTGTTGTGACGGTTGATAATTAAGAATACTACGTATCCTAAAAGTTAAGACGTGGTTTATGCAATACAAAAATATGGTCTCATTATTTGTCAGGAAAGAAGAACAAACAGTTTTCAGTATTTTTCTGCTATAAACAGAAGTTCTAAAATCTAAATCTGCCACTTCAATCCAAAAATGTAGTTAGAAATGAATTCTGATAGATTACACTACTATATAGGATTCCTTCTTCTTCCTCTCTCGCCACTTTCAATATTTCTTCCAAATATCTATAAAACTGGATATAAACTTTCTGGCTACGACCCTGTCTCTTCACTTCTTTTTTAGTTAATAACATTTTCATAAAATGGTTTTAAAAATGCCCCTTAAAAATGCCCCTTATTTTGAAAGGTGGTCGCAAATAAAGTTTCTCATGTGGATTTGAATATCAAAGACAGTATGGAAGGGGAAATGCAAGTAAACAAACTTATAATAATTAAACCATTCATGTAAATAAGCCACAGCTAAACCCTTTAGTACTAGTTAGCTAAATCACTATATGAAGTATATCCTCACCAACTTTTTAGTTTACTTTTTGGAGGGAAAATTCTGAAAATATAGAAATATACATGGTAATATATTTGGGTTATGCTTTTAAATAAAGATACATGTGTTCAGTTGGATTTTTTAAAATTTAAACACTTGACAGAAAAATGTTTTAATATTCGCAGTTCTAAAGAAAAGATCAGGCCAAATTATCATAGCCTTTAAATATCAAACTGAAAATTCTGGAAAATGCAAATACCTTTGAATATCTCTATTTATAATACAGCAAAGAACTTTGAAAAATGCAACACACTTTCAATAATTTTTTTGCATTAAATGATATCAAAATTGATAATTTTAAGACTAAAATTATCAATTTCTCTCTAGAAAGCCAAATCAATAGCAAAGCTTTTCTTGCTGTAAATAGGCCATAGAGAAAAGAAGTCACATCCTCTTCAATGGTTTACTAACCTCCTATAATGCCTCACATCAAGGGTAGTCTGAGGGAGTGAAATGACAGATGGTAAATATGTCGGAAAGGTTTGTGCCTGCACTTGTAATGAAGGTAATTTTAAGCACCGCTTTCTCAGAAAAAGTTCCCTGCTGGCAGAAGCCACCTAAATAAAGCTGGATAGAGGAAAGGTTACAAAGAGGTGCAACCAAGGACCATACTAATCATTCTTCAAAAAAAATGAATTGCATGCCATTTTTTAAAGTTTTTAAGATAGGTTTTATAGATATGCAATTTTAAAGATGGGAGCATGTTTGATTTCAATAAAGGAAGTTGCTCAGATGTATGTGACTGAATTTATTTCCTCCCTTGCGTAACTGTTTTTGTTGCTGTTAGCTTTTAAACCTGGTAACATGGCTGTTCCCTGCCTGTACCACTGTTTTACAGCCAGAGACTGCAGAGCTTTTCCTCACTGCTGGTGTCAAGGTGGAACTGCAAACAGTATGGAGAGGTTTGATGGGTCCTTGCTGACTGCAATGCAGCTACACTTTGCTGTCTCGTCCTGCAGACAGTGACAGAGTCAAAAAGACTGTGGAGGAGAACCCAGTGTTCTTTATCATCCTCTGCTCTCCCATTTGAATACGTGTGAGCTGACTAGTAAGTTAGAAATCTTTCAACTGGGTTTGTTTACTGCTTGCCAAAGGCTTAGGAGAAATCCAGCTAACACAGGACAGAGAACCTAAAGACAATGCTGCTTTAGCTCGACTGTTTCCCGGACCTGAGCCAGCTTTATATGCAGCTTGCCCAGGTATCTCTGTGCTTCACTGCAGGTAGGCAAACTTTATGTGAGATGAAAATAAAAACATTGATGAAAGTGGGCTTTTTCATTAGTGTTTCTTCTTGAACTGCTTTCATTTAAAAGATTCCTGTAGTGGAACTGTATCAGAGGATCAACCATACTGAATCATATGCTACAGAAATCACAGGCCAAGTGTCTAAGCTGATCTAAGTTCAAATGCTCTATGTTCAGTGTTCTTATTGTCAGAATGCTTAAATATACTTCTGTGTCTTGTTCATCCATTACTCCATAGGCTGTTTTCCTACTGCAGATAATTTTATAGGTGCCACCTAGGAGTGATAAATGGGTTTATGGAGGGTTTTTTGCATCTGCCAACCAAAAGATATTCACTAATCCTTTTACTCTGAAATAAATCATATAGCTCATGGTTAAAATGAGTTTAAAAAAAGCTAGGAACATTTGTGAATTTCCTATCTGTTACAGCAGTTGTCTGACTCTGTCTCCTTTGTCATTTGTTATAAAACCTGTGGAAGGACCTTGAAAGGTGAGATAAACTTTTTTTTTTTTTTGAGTTTTCCTAGTGTATTTGCCACTTACGTGACCTTAATTAAACTTGGGGATGCTAAACACAGATTTTGTCTGGAAAACATATGTAAGTCAGATAAATGCTTTCTGCAGTCATAATTATGATAGGCTGCATTACAAGTCAAAAGTTAAGGTTTTGTTACCTGCATTCCTTTATCTATGCTAAATTTCACATTTTTCTTACTTGGCTTATTTCCAGGTTTGGAAATTATTGACTAGTGTGAAAACCACAGCTTTCCATGGCTGAAGAAATGGGGCATTTGACTGGGACTCAGAAGACCTGTACTCTATTAATGGTTCAATTTCTGCCTTTTCTCTAGTGTCTTTTCTTGAAAGGAAATCAACATATCTGCAGCAAGTGCTTATGCTGTGAGTCCTGTAACAGGACTCTCTGTCCTCACTAAGAATGCAATAACAGTTTGAACAGTTTGAATTAGTGACATTTGCTTCCATTAGTGTGCATTAAAAACTGATATTGATTTGCTAACTGCAAGCATTCGTGCATGTTTACTTAGATCTCTTCTATGCTGAATCAAACACCACTCAAGAAGATGCTGAATTTTTAAGCTATAGATAATGATAAATTTTCACATTTTTGGAAGTTTCTTTACAGTTATCAGTGTGATGAAGTTTTTGGTATTAAAATTAAATAATGTGAATTTCAAAACTGTCAAACAGGATAAAGCCAGAACAATAAATTAAAAAAATCCACTTGAACGCAACTTAATTTTCATAGTCTTCTGACTGAAGTTACTAGTCTGATGAGCTATATGCTACTCTCATAAACTTGCTTTTTCTTGAATTTTTATTTTTCCTAATCCTAAGTGTGAAATGCAGTTTGGAAAATGATTATTCACTCCCTTTTTTCCTGTCTCTGTTCCTTAGGCTGTATAAGACAATACTTGATATCATATAGATGTTGTGTTCAGAAGAAAAAGTAAAATCCTTAAGTGTCAGAGGTTTTTAAAGGTAATACGGAAAAATCATAAATATGAACATTTAACTCAGGATTTTTAATTCCATAGAAGCATGCAATTAGTTATGCAATGAAGTCTTTCAAAAGTCAAGACAAAGTCAGTGAAAAATGAAGAAATTTAGTATTTAACTATGACCATCTTAATTCTTATACTACATCGCTGAAAAAAAAGATGCCTGGATGTCTTCCCAAAATGCTTAAAACCAGTAATTTCATCTTCAGAGCTATGTCTTGATCTGTGAACTCCAACTGAATTTAATATTGCAAAATGAAATTTTGAAATTAATTGAGATTATCTTCAGGACAATATGCTCTTTGGTGAATGTATTGTATATAATACATTGAAGGCAAAATTAAAACACATTTGTATGTCACTTACATAGAGCAGCAGCTGTAGACAAACTGACATCATAATCTTGAAAACTTTTTTTTGTCACTGTTAGCAAAATGAATACTGATCATGTCAGTCATTAAAAGGCTATGTAATTTGTCAAAGTCATATCCATCAACAAAGACCGAACATTTACTTAATTTGTTTTGGGAAGAATGTGTTGCAATTCAATAATCTGTCACTGTTTTTAAAGATTCCTCTGTAGTACAATTATATAATAAACACTTTCCGTGGTACTAACCAATATACTTCTTTAGACAACAGTAGTTTGTGTATTATGAAGCACATTACTGCTGTATTATTAAAATTCAGGACAGAATTACCAGATGAAATATACTATTATTTTTCTTACTTAAAAGAAAATGGAAGCCTCGTCAAAAGACATTGGGTTACACCATTGATATTTAACCTTGTCAAGGCTTGAGATTAAACATGGCACTTCCACAAAAGTTAGCAAAAAATTAATTTCTAATTATTATTTGAAAATATAGGAAGATTTTATTAGGATTTAATTTTGACTAAAGTGAACATTTACAGTTTAACTACAACAGTATTTGCAATGAGCATCTTACTTAGACATCCAATTAAGTGACACTCCATGACATCCGAGGAGGTTAAATCACTCAAGATAGAAAAAAAAGTCTAAAATTGTGTTTAGTGTAATTATATTGATTTAGTTTAAAGTATAATATCTGTATGTCTCAAACCATATTTGTTGTGCTAGAGTAGTGTATTCCCTGATAGGAGGTTATTTGTATGTATTCTCTGACAATCTTAATTGTGAACTGATATTTTTTGTTCATTGTGAGTGTTTTAAACCTCAAAATGTCACACTTAATTTTGACTACAAGATTGCTAAGCTAGAAACAAACTGGATGACTTAGAAAATTTCCATGCTTTTTCTCTTTTTTCAGTGTGACAAGAAGAAGATATGAGTTTTTTTATGGATGTAACCCCATACAAAATATTGAAAATTACTTCAGAATAATCACCTTTGGCTAAAAGTGTCCAAAGTTATAGGACAATTTTGTTTTTCGTTTTTTCTGTTCTTTCTCTACTTAAGCATTATTGTGTTGAGGTGAATACTGAATTTTACCAGTAACATGCATATACCCACTTATTTGTGAGGTCTAGGTGCAGAAAACTGCAAAGAAGAAAGGAGGCAAACCATAAGCTGATACCCTGAGTTAATGCTGTGGGTGAATGAATGACAGAAAGGACAGTAAATAGCACACTATTTACTTGAATGTAACACTCAAACAATTCTCATCATTGCATATCAATAGACCCTGTTGAAGTAGCAACAGTTTTCGCACATTTTTATACTAATTTATTTCCATTTTGTCTTTTTTAAGACATCAACAAACATTTTATTCTCACGTGTAAACAGACTTCTGGAAATTTATGTGTTTTGCAGATTATGGAGGAAAGCCATAGACCTACTATGGCAATACAAGCTGACAGAAGGATATAATAGGCAGAGACACTTTCAAGGTGAGTAATTATTCACATGTATTCAGTTCTGCCATCCGCCTGCTCAGGAATGAAGGCAGCCTGGGTCATCAACAGAGCACTCCCCAGTAAGGTTGCCCCAGGATACAGAAGCATAAGAAAAAAAAAAAAAATCACTCCTTTGTTGGTTTGGGGTTTTTTTTTGTTTGTTTGCTTTTTTAATAATGGGCGAGGAAGATCTCTGGTGTCTAAGATTTCTACAGATTGATCTTTATGAGGTTGCCACTATTTTATTCCATATGAAATTCCTTTATGAATCACTATTCTCTGAACTACATTGTACTGTTTTGTATCTTGCATAGGTATTTTTCTGATTAAAAACCAGACTAACATATGGCTACTTTGATTTATACCCATAGTTATTAAATGTCAAGTGAGGAAAGTTTAACTGTAAGTTAAAATATGCTTTCTGCAGCAGTGGCTTGTTCTCCACATGTAAAATCATCCACACTCTCTACCTCAAATCTAACAAAGTGACACAAACCCTAAAAAAACCCAGCTCTTGCCCCCCGCCCCCTTTTTTTTTTGTGCACAGAATACCCAGACACACAGTACTGCTTTCACAGTGCAAAGATTTAGCAACCGATTTCTGAAAGGGTTGTGAAACAATCACCACTAAGGCATTTAAAAGAATATGTGATCAACCACCTTCATACTTTCTCAGAATACTATCATTGCACAGAACAGATCCCTTTAGTAAGTAAAGATGCACAGAAATAGATCTTATTTTCAGTAGCTAGGTGCAAAGACACACTGTAAAGATAGTGGGCTTTCATTTGAAAGCCATTTCAAATGCATTTTGAACAGTAGAAATGCATGCATGCAGAGGGAGAGGAAAAGGAAAATTATTAGTTTAACTGAAATAACAACATTAAGCGAGTGCCAGTAAACTAAAATTTAATTGTTTGTGTTCTTCAGGAATAATCAGCTCAGGATTCAATAATCAGGTCAATATAATAATCAGTTCAATTCAAAAATTACAAGTATATTTTTTAGGATTGTTGGTAGTTCCAATAGAATGCAGAGCAGCATTATTGAAGGAGAAGTCATTTCTGCTGTCAGCTTTGACAGCCAAGGTGGCAGAAGAAGAAAGGTAAAAATGGAATCAGAATGCAATTTCTGCAAAACAAAAAGATGCAAGAGACATCTTCAGACACAGTCCTAAATGGCCATTTAATATCTGTCTGCATCAAGCTTAGAAGCCAAGTGCTCAAAGAAATGTTGGGAAAGAGATGAAATCCTTCACTCTTGAGCATTATCACAGATAAAATATCATCAAGAAAGATGCACTCAGTAAAAGGGATTATTGTAAGGAGAGGTGGATATGAACTAACTTAATGGCAGCCCCAAGGGATCTTTAATTGCAGCTCAGTTTCCCATTTCTCATGTCAGGAATAAAGCTCTGCTCTGCTGTTTGGTAGCTGTCACTGGGCGTCTGCACTGTGCTCCAGGTTTTGGGGAGCCGTACTGGAAAGGCAAATAATGAACCATGCAACAGCTCTTTAATTGCCTTTTGCTCCATTAATATAGTATCTTTTAAAAAAAGTAGCACACAAGTTCTCCAAAATTTTGCATTGAAAGGAATCTCGTTATGAATACATAAGTTTTGTGGCAACAATCTTCTGTGAGTCTTTCATCCACATTATGTCCTGAAATATTTTGAGACTATATTTTAGTTACACAAATCTTTTTACACTAATATCTTGAAAGGGTTAAAAAGTGTCATGGTAAAAGCAATATATGAGTATTTCCTTTAAAATTCATGCGTCATACTAAATACCTAAAATTATAGTATGCAGCCAAACTAACTTAACTATTTCATTTTGGGATTCAGTTCCTTCACTCTTTCGTTTTTTGGAGGTATACAGCTTATACAGTTTAATAAGAAATTACCATTTTAAAGGATCAATAACCCTTACTTGTCATTGGCAACGTTCTCTACAACTTTAATAATCTTCAGACAGGATAAAGTTGCTGTTGTCAGTTCTCTGTGGTACCTGAACTCATTGCTTCATATTCTTTTTTTTTTTTTTTTTAAAGTTCCTCAGGCTGCTTTTACTGCTAATGCTGTATTCTGTATTCAAATCAGGAGTGTAAGTGCTTCACAATACAATAGAGCTGCCGAGATGAAAAGTTCCGTAAAGCTGGACACGACCACAGCTAGCAAATTGTCAGAGAAGATGGATCAGCCAGCATTCAGGTGGCCTTGTTGGCAAAGAAAATAGAAAATGTTAAGGAAAATCAGAAAAGGTGAAAAAAGAAAATGGCATTTAAGAATCTCGTTCTTCAGTTTTAGGGAACAGACTCTGCTGCATATCTTCTGTTTTAACCTCTCACACACATGCAGCGTTCGGATCTCACCGATGAAGTATATACATGTTCAGTATATTTCTCCCCCACTATTCAGGGATAAATTAGAGTTTTTGGCAGCCTAGTAAGGAAACTTATGTGTACCTTAAACAGCAGGACAGGGAATAAATCTCACCCTGGCCATCACAGCGGAAAGACTTTTGTTATATTCCACTACCAAGTGATCTGGCAGTTTGCAGTGAGAAGTACTGGAAAAATGACTTTTCTGTGCTCACATAACTGTGCTCCCAACTTAGCCCACCCAGGTGCCAGCATCATTTTCCCCTGACTTTGTCAGCACCCGTCATCAATCTATGCCTGCCTTTATAACTGGGTTATGTCAAAGCAGGCAGAGAGCTCAGCAGACTTCTCTTATCTAAATCACTATAGCAGGGTCTCATCTAAGCTGCAACCAAGAGCCAGATCCTGAATTACCTCAAACTGATACATCTCTACCTAAAAAAAAACCCTAAATGTCCCCAAATGAAAAAAAAAGTCCCACCAGTTCATCAGTGACAGATCTCTTCCATGATGCAGTAATGACACAAAGAAATCTTGCAATTAGTTTTTATTTTATTAGGTTTTGTTCTGTCTTTGGTAAACACATTTAACTCTTTGTCAAGAAGGAGTCTTCCCTAAGCGTCTTGACGAGTGCGTAGAAATCAATTAATATTTAGATTTTGACATTAAGGGCGGCATTTTACTGCAAGAGGTTCAGGTTGCTTGTAAATGCACTTGTCAAAAGTTAATTTTTTACAGTCTTGGAACACTTCTCAGGAAGTGACTGTTGAGAACAAGATCTATCTTACATTTCAGCAAGACAGCCAAATAAGAAGATGGAAATAACTTTTAAAGATTCAAGTGCATTTTCACCATAATAGAATGATGACATTCATCAAGTATGTCCATAAGGACATACCTGTAGGTAACTGAGCTTGAGTTCATAGTGTTTTACAATGTATCTGGATTTGCCTTCCAGCTCCTGAATCATGCTGCACATTGAGCCATTCAGGCAATAACCTAAAGGAATCAGTTCGTAACTCATCATTCTCCCCTTGCCCCCTTTCCCTCCCCTTTCTATCTTTTCAATAAATCACTTAAGTGATTTATTGCTCATGGTCTTTTAAAGTACAAGAGATAAAATGCAGAGAGAGAGTATTTTAAACTAAATCCTTAGGATAAAAAGTAAAAAGTGGAGCCTAGAGCTTTATCACAGAACGTGAGTTCAGGTTGCATGAAGTCAAGTCGGTTAGTAATATTTTTGCTAGTTCCTTGTGAGAAACTGCCTTTCATGGTCTGGGACTGTATGAGAGTGATGCAGTCATGTTTTGGGGATGGAGAAAGGAGAACACTACCTACCTGGGTTACTGCCCCACCAGCATCATCCTTTTGACGACTTCCGCACATACTCAGCCTTATCAGGAGACTGTCCTCCTCGCTACTGTGGTTCAACATGCTATTTGAGTGTCAGCTCTGTCCAGAAGACAGAACTACTCTTGATAACTCACCCCTCTCCCCAGAGGATTAGATATATCACCATGATCAGGCTTTAAGCAAGACCAAAGTCTCTTTGCATTTTAAGATACTTATTTGAGTTATAGTTAAGCTATTAATGTTATCTTTTCAATACAAAGGTGACAGATTATAATTTTTAATTTGCGTAGGAATGATAAAAATGATTCTCTAATTTTCTATATATCTTATTTACCTAAAACACCAAATAAACCTACAAATAATTGTACTTGTTAGCACACTCTTATAAATTGTTTAGAGAGGGAAATCCATGACAGATGACTGTCTGTCTAGTGTGGGTGGGCAGTTATCAAAAGTAGAGCTTCAGGGTGTGCTCTAAGAATTCACTATTTAACTGTCATTTAAATTTGGGAATAAGAGGAGGGAGGGAATACTTTGCCATCCTAATCTACACTTTTTATTCTAAAGGGTGTTAAATTAAAAGAGAAGAGAAAGAGATACAAGAACTTAGGCAGAGTTGAGCATATATTTTCAGGAGTAAAAACTGGAATAAAAGTACACAAACATTGTTGACATTCCATTTTACATGCCTAAAACAGCTTTCAACCTACCTGTATTTACCAAGAAAGAGAAAAAAAGGCTTATTAATATTTAATTTAATTTCTTCTTCTCTCTTCTCCATAGTTATGCATGCAAGCCTGGCTGCTCCGCAGATGTTTAGTGGAAGGGAGGAAGGCCACGGGTTATGCGGGCTGCTCCAAGTCTTCATCTCTTCTTTCAAGTTCTTACAATATTCCATATATGATCCAGGCAACACACATACTTCTCTGCACATTGGAGACTTGGCTCCATTTCTGAGCATAACTATAGCACATCAACTTTTGCAAGAACTTGCTTTTGCCTATGAACCCATTTTAACCTAGTTCAACCAAAATTTCAGGATGTAAGTCTATCTGTTTCCCAGTTTGTTTAAAATAGAAGCTATGAAAAACTTTATTTTCCCTGTTGTTAGCATGCTTACAAATATTTTGATATAAGATGGCTTTAGCACTTAACTGGGCAGCACTTTCCTTCTATCAGCTCTTCTTAAAGGTCATCTCAATGAGAATTCCCTACCTGCAAACTGTGCAGTCTCCATGTTTTATTTTATCATCCTATTACATTTTGCCATTAATCTTCACTTCAGTTTCTTTGGTGCTAAGAGGATTTCTGCATGCAGTTGCCTCTTACTTCAATTTGATTTTTTTAAAAGTGCAGGCTAATTGATTGTGACTTTTTAATGATGAAATTGTTAACTGGTGGTTAACTATTGAAAGAATCAAGAAAGCATATGGGTGCACTCCCCAGCTGTATTCTCACATCAGGAAGGGTAATATATACCTACAGAAAAAAACTCAGATAAATATTAAGTTTCAGTAGGTTAACCTTGGCTGTCGACCAAGTGCCCACCAAGCTGCTCTATCACTACCCCTCCTCAACACGATGGGGTGGGGGAGAAAATACAATTAAAAGCTTGTGAGTCTAGATAAAGACAGGGACATCACTTATCAATTACTGTCACATGCAAAACAGACTCAGGCAAAATAATTTAATTTATTGCCAATTAATTGTAAAAGAGTAGCATAGTAAGAAATAAGAACAAAACTAAAACCACCTTTCCCTCACCTTCTTCCCAGGCTCAACTTCATACCTAACTCTTTTCCTGTTCCCCTGAGCGGCACAGGGAAATGGGGGTTGTGCTCAGTTCACAATTCTTTGTGCCGCTCTTCCTCCTCTTGCTCTTCTCTTGATCCAGTGTGGGGTGCTTGTCATGGGATATAGTCCTTCATGAACTTCTCCAACATGGGTCCTTCCCACAGGCTGCATGGTGGTTATCTACTCCACCGTGGTCCTCCATGGGCTGCAGAGGGACAAGCTGATCCACCATGATCTTCTTCAGGGGCTGCAGAGGAATCTCTGCTGATGCCTGGAGCACCTCCTCCCCCTCCTTCGTCTCTGACCTTGGTATTTGCAGGGCTGTTTCTCTCACATATTCTCATTCCTCTCTCCCAGCTGCTGTTACTCTGCATTTTTTACCCGTTCTTAAATGCTTTATCATAGAGGTCCTACCAATGTTGCTGATGGGCTCATCTTTGCCCGGTGGCAGGTCCACCTTGGAATCAGCTGTAACAGGCTCTGTACACATGGAGGAAGCTCCTGGTGTCTGCTCACAGAAGCCATGTCTGCTAATACAACCGTGCCATGTAAATCCAACAAATAAATTTTCACTGAAGTGCAGTGTATTTGAAAGTCTTAGCAACTCTAAATTATGTCAACAGAGAAGACCACCATAATCTGTCCTCCTAGCCTTATTTTATAATCACAGTAAGCACTCCTTTCTGGGGACCATTTTATCATTATATGCTGACAGCCAGACAAGTCACATTCTACTTGCAAAACCTTAAGCATGAACATTATTTACTCTAGTCAGGTCAATACATTTTATGCATATATTTTCAAAAAATAAAAAAAATCATTTTACTGAAAATTATGAAAAATAGGAAAAAATAAATGAAAGACTGCCGTATCAGGACTCCTTTCTGTCTCCTCTCCTTGCTGCACCAGATTTGCTTTTAGATTTGCTTTTTTTTTTTACCCTCTCAAAGTTCAACACCAATGATATTCCATTTTTATTTGATTAAATCAAACCCTAAAACACAAAGATAGATTTTTCTGCCTGAGAGGAACTACTGAGCGCACAAACAAATGGTACATCAAAAAGAAACACTATGAATAAACAGTTGCTGCCCTAGCAGACCCTTCGAAATAGGAAAAGTAGAAGTTGAAAGCTCAAAATAAGTGTCTGACATAGCAAGAGGAAGATGGAAGGAAATTTTAGAATGAAGCTGCAGGAAAAGGCACTACTGTGGAAGCTTGGAGGAGGCGGAATTTTTTTTTTAAGAAATAAACTACTAAATAAGAAGCTTTAGTTACATAGCAAAAAGTGGATTCTTAGTTTCCTTTCTGCATGAAAAGAGCTATTGCCTTTTTAAAGAGAAGATTCAAGCAAGACTTAAAGTATCTAAAGAGCTTGGTTTTGTTTTTTTTTTTAAACACTTTTGCAAAAATTAGAGAAATAGATACAACTAAGCCATTCTCCAGTTAACTAGAATATTATTACGCTCTTCAGCTAGATTCTTAAAATTCATTTTAATGGATCTTACTCATAAATACATCTGACTCATAAGGTCATTTTATTATGACCCAAAGGTGTCCTGTGTGTTAGCCAATTAGGCTAAGGCTGTACACCTGGAATAAGGTTTCACTAGTTGTTTAATATAGTACTGTGTTTGATTATTTTTTTTAAACGTCATTATTTTTAAAAAACATCCAAAATGTATATTTTATTCTTTGAGGAAGTAAAGTACTTTTATTAAATATAGCCTAATCAGTCTTCTTTAGGAAAATCTGTTGTCTGTATGTTAAAAAATGGCCATTAAAAATAATTAAATATTAAAAGATTAAAAATTAATCTGTTCCCCAGATTAACATGTGGCCTGTCAGAGTTTTTCAGAGACTTATTGTTATTTGTCTTTGTTTTAAAGAAAGCAAGTCCTCTCATAGATTTATATAGGTAGCATTCAAAGGGTTCAATAAACATTTACATTATTCATACACGTCACTCTGGACCTTCACAGTGTGACAAATTTAGCAAAGGCAATATATGCAGATACCTAGAAAACAGTAATTTTATCATGTTAGCAGCAAAGACCGCTGTTATCTTGTGTTTTTAAATTTAGCTAATGTGATAAAAGTCAGTAACATTTTTAGATCATTACATAATTATAGTGTTAGTTAGTAGTAATGAGGATGAATATTATGAATCAAATGATTTTCACAAAGCAAAGAAAGCATTGAATGCCATTCTACCAGTCACTCCCAATGCCTGTGGTTGGGAGTTTTTATCTTCTCGGTGAAATAAAAATAAAAAAAAATTAAAAAATTACAAAAAAGAAAAGAAAAAAGAAAGAAAGAAAAGAAGAAAGAAAGTAAAAGAAAAAGCAGAGGAGGCATATATACACAAACAGATCTAGGCTCGATCTTTATCATAACTGTCATGGTTTCAGCTGGAATGGAGTTAATTTTCTTGCTAGCAGCTGGTGTAGTCCTATGTTTTGGAATTGTGATAAGGAACGGTGATGATAGTGCACTAATATTTTTGGTTGCTCCTAGGCAGTCAAAGCTTTTTCTGCTCCTCACACTGCCCCACCAGTGAGTGACTGGGAGTGCACAAGAAGCTGGGAGAGGATACAGCTGGGACAGCTGACCTCAACTGACCAAAGGGATATTCCACACCATGTGATGTCATGCACAGAATATACACCTGAGGGAAGAGGAAGGCAAGCATTCAGAATTATGGTGTTTGTCTTCCCAAGTAACTGTTACATGTGATAGAGTCCTTCTTTCCTGGAGATGGCTGAACACTTACCTGCCAATGGGAAGTTTTGAATGAATTCCTTGTTTTGCTTTGCTTGTGTCATGGATGGAGTGATGCACTTCAGTTGTGGAGAGAAGCAGCGATAAGTTTATTGATTGACAGGGATTTAACGAAGTTTGATGGCAAATGAGACAGTGTTTTAACAAGATTCAAGATGGCAAGGCACATTTGGTTACTTCTAGCCCCAGACTTGGTCAACGGTTTATGTCTAAAGGATTATATATGCACAATCAATCCCTTATATCACTTAGGTAAGATTTCAAAGTTTAGCATGCTATCAGTCACGTATTGAGGATCTGTTTCTGCAAGGAATCTCTTAATCTTGAGAAGTAACCTTGAGAGGTGTCCCTACTCAAGGGGAGATCCTGGCGTGCAGCCCACTGCCATGCAGGAGAGCCCAAAGGGCTCTTGGGCCATTCACTATTTATGAGGGTAAGATGATGGACTTATAGTCATATTCGCATATTGACCACAGTACCAGTACTGTGGTTAGGTGGACGCATTGCTCAAGTTAGCCCTTGGCTATTTTATTCTTATGTGTCTCCCCAAAACCACGTTGAGCGATGTTGACGCATATGACCACCATGAGTGGTTATCACTTGGGCATGGTTGTGGGAGATAAAGGTCAGGTCGAGGGGGACCACAATGTCACAACTTATTAAATTGTCTTTACCTCAACCCATGAGTTTTCTTACACTCTTCTGATTCTCTCCTGCATACCAACCATGGGGACTGAGCAAGCAGCTGTGTGGTGCTTAATTGCTGTTTGTGGATAAACCATGACATTAACTTAGAAATTTAAACAGCTCTTGACAAACCTAAGTCACTCAAAAGTGTGAAGAAATAAGGATGAGTTCATTTTGAAAGAAAACAGCATTATAACTTCTGTAAATACACAAGCACTAGAAAATGAGCTCCATCCTAACCGTCTCTGGCTGGCACATTGAAAAACACCTCTAACTAAGGGTTTCAAATTGACTGTGAAAATGTATGGCTTCATATCACTTATGAGGGAAAATCAATTCAGTGTTTTATAAGAAAAGAATCTTCACAGATTTAATGAACTTTCTGTTGTTTCACAAATACATGCTTCCTCTTAAGACCTCTTCTTGTGCAAAACAACTTTTCCCTTTACCACAGCTGATTCTACTTCAGTTTTCTGTGTTAGAAGACAGAGGTTTCCTTAGTTAAACACTAGGATTTCCATACGGTATTTGTTATCATGTGTTTCCCCACCTTCCATTTAATTATTCCTGTTTTATTGACTTTCACTAACCTGCTCCAATTTACCTCCTAGGTTTGCCAGTAAAAATTTCAATAATTCCTTTCCTTGTAAACTGCTTTTCTTTGTCGTTAGTTTCTATTGTCCTATCTCTTCAGCCTTCTCTTCTTTCATCCACGTCTTACTTGAGACATGTTTGTGTTGCAAAATTTAATTTATCTCAATTTCAAAACTTATTTTTGTTGCTTTCATTTCATTTTTCTCCATTTCTGTTCACATTATTTTTCTTAATGCTCCTCACACATCCCTTCATTTATTATGTCCAAAGTCTATTTTCCTTCTTTTGTGGGCTTTTTTTATTCCACTTCTCTATATTTCTTTCCTTGGGCAACTGCTTCAGTTGCCTTAGAGGGCATACAAGCCCTTACTTATGACTGAGGAAAAGAGAACATTAAAAAAGTGTGCTTAATCACTCTGGACAAATACCTTGATGTCAGAGATACGCTACTGTTAACTCACATGTTAATATAAAAAAAAAAAAAAAAAAAAAAAAAAAAAAAAGACATCTTTTGAAAAAAAAAAGACACCTTTTGGGAGTTTTCCAGATTTCCTAAGGAGAAAACCTGATTTTATTTTACTTTAAAGGATTGACTTCAGCAATGGCACTTTCAGCATTACTCTGTGTCAGAGACTCTGTCTTAGAATCAATATGAACCTACATGTAGATTACTAAATTGAGAGGAAAACTCCCAGAGTAGCCCACATCTGCTCTCTTTTAAATGAAGTGGTACATGTAGTTATAAAGACAAATTTGTAGAATGGGTAACTGTATTCTTAATTCCTGCCTTATTTTAAAATCTTCATTACCATGCACTGTTGACTTATACTGTGTACTTGATATTAAACTGACAAATCCCATAACTATATAGTTCAAAGCTTGAATGGTTCCATTCTAATGAGGCAAAAGCTATAATACTGTCTCTGATAATCAGAAAATGACATTGCAGTATTTATTAGCACAGAGAATCCAACATGTATTCATTTTGGTCTCAATTTTACTAACCAGGCAAGTACATAGAATGGTTTTACTGCTATGTGCACCTTAGTAGCTTAAAAACAGGCAAACAGACAAAAAGTTCGATAGAGGGGAGCATCAATAAATTACAAAGTAATACTGTGCACGTTATTTAAAAGTAAGCATTTTAGAACATAGTTCTTATACACATCTAATCTCAATACTGCACTTCTTACTGTGCTGGGAATTATAAATAAATGTGAGAGCAATGAGGTGTCTGTTAATGTTAACTCTTATGTACTAACCCATCTGCATCGCTATAGCATTATGAAGGATTTAACTTTCAGAAAACTTGTTGTTGAGATATAACCATTTTCTTTCATTATCAGCTTGGATTTTTTATACTCACTTGACATTGCATGCAAATCAATTTCACTGGCTGCTGAATTCCTTGTCATTTGTCAGGCCCATCAAGAATAATCCTCTGTAGTCCTCCCCACCCCCACCCAGCACAAGACAGGAGGCTGATGCATGGTAAACTAACACAAAAAAAGAATTTATTTTTATTTTTATTTTTTTTTCATAAAATCCTCACACCTCCTGAACAGTTCCGTAAAAATCCAATGATGACATGTGGGTAATATTAATGATTTTTTTTTCTTTCGCTGCTCTTAGAAAGTAAGGTTATCACACACTCCTTAAAATGTTGTCTATATAAAGGACACCTGGCAAGGGCAAGTGAGAGAAAGCCTGAACCCACCTGAAACAAAACAGACATTCCAAAGCACAAGTACAAAAACATTATTCATTTCTCCATTCACTCAAATTTCAGGTGTGCTGAAAATGGCTTACACAACAATAAATTGGACACTAGATTTTCATGCTCAAGAAGGATTATCTTGAGTTACAGAAAGGGATATGCCTGTGACTTAAAGTAAGAATGGGCAATAATGCAGGACCTGAAGGCCATAACGAAAATACAGTTTAACATAATCTTTACCTAGCTCCCTTTCAACATTTCATTCTTAAAAGCAAATGTTTGCTTATTAAAAAATGAATTCAAAATGAGTATTTTTTATGAAGTCTGTATTTAATTCAGCTCTGATTCAAAGACAAAGAATAGACACATTCAATAAATATGCATGTTATTCAGTCTAAAAATACTTGTCAAAGAAAATAACCTGTGATTCCTTTCTGAAAAATCAGCCTCCTACTACTTTGATCCTAAATAATCTGCACAACATGTATAACCTTGCATAGTCACTAATTATGAGGTGGGGATTTGCAATTTACATTTCTGTTTCTGTGTAAGCAAGAAGTATTCATTTGCGTCCTTACATTTTGATTACTTTACTTTGTTTTCAAAATCAGTCATCTATAACAGTATTTGTTTTTTACCCAGATAAAAAGCTATTTCAAACCCAGCTGCATGGAGTTATTGGCTGCATCATCAGAGAAAGAAAACAGTAAGAAGATGATTTTCAGTTCATTATTGCTTTTGTTTCCATTAGTAAATTTTTTCAGTCTCAGGCACAGATTATCAACAGCACAGATTGACCTCTATAGCTTTTTCTGCAGCCATCAAATGTGACCTAGACATCATGAATTACACATTGCCACATGTTACCTTGTTGACTCAGGCCCTTGTTGACTCAGGCCTTGTTGACTCAGGCCCTAAACACAGAGGGGAAAAAGTAACTCACAACTGAGAAAGATGAACATGTTGCCAGTTTCACAAATTGGACTCTTTTTCTCTTCAGGCTCATTACCTTCCTTCATTTTAAACATAAAACAACGCTGTTTTAAATTTACTTCTGGAAGTGCTGATCACTGATGACTTTGTGTATCTCCTGTGTCATCAGGAATTTTGTGTCAGAAGCCACTGAAAGCTGGATTTAACTCAGGCTTCCTTTGACTTTTGTAACCTCTTAATCAGAACATTATGGGCAAGGATTACAACCTCAAGTTAATAAATTTTGGTATCTCTGTTGAGATCTTCACTCCCATTGATATTACCAAATGCAAACTTCTCAGAGAACTACTCCCTATTCCACAGCAAAAGGCCAAAAGTCCCCTACAAAGGGAAGCCCATCAGGTAATTTCAGTCTGAGGCTCAGTTGTACTCCATATGCAGTCTACTGCCTTACAGAAGACACTTTCAGGTACCAAATGTTTTGTTTTACAGTCCTGCTCCAATCTTTCCCTCATTTAACCAATAGAGTATACTGGGTATGATAAAGTTGATGTGAGAACTAGGCAATGAGGTGACCAGTGGACTTGGATGTGAGTAGCTGAAAGAAGTGAAGAGCCTGGGGAACTAGACCACGTGAAGTAGCTATGCAACTCTGGCCACCTGCAGGTAGGAAGGAGATACTTTTCTAGAACCTCCAGCATATCTGCGATTTGGTTTACAGTAGTGGAAAAAGTTACTTGTGTTTAGATACCATATCTCTGCTTGTAAAGCAGTTCTAGTGATAGTGGTACCCAGCAGCCTTTGAAATAAACTTTATAAAGGCTGAGGATTCCCAGCTCCCTCTGCAGGGTTATCTGTGGGACTTCTAAAGAGTATCTTGTTTTTGCAAATATTTATTAAGTAGTTTTTCCTTTAAAATTCCTAAAAGAAGAGCTATTATTATTAAATTTAATATAATTAAATTGTCTATATCGTCTGATCTTCCCCCTTCTACTGATCATAATGGTACAATTAATTCTGTTCTGTCTCTTTTCAGTGAACAAAAAACTTCAAATTCTTTATTTAAGAAAACTAACTTGGACCATCTGTATGTATTAATGGCAATACAATACTTAGAAAACTTTTTGGGTGAAGGATATTGCTACTTTTATTGTGTAGATCATGTGGTTTTTTTCTAAAAATAGCATACATGCACATGTGAGACTAGCTTTCCCAAAGCAATTTATTATTTTTTTTTTAAATATATTTTGGAGAAAGAAATGGTGTCTGGACTACTCTTGCATTTGATAGCTTAAAACCTTTCTGGTGTGTCATCTGGATGACACTGAACTTGAAGTGTTTTATAATTCTGCCAAAGAAAGGTTTGTTTGGCTCCTCTTTTAATCATTTCACTTTGTAAGTAGACACTAGGAGTGAAAGACTAATGTATACAGTCATAGCAGAACCTTCTCGGTTCTTCAGCAGCTCTTCAGATAACTCAGACATTATCCACAGAGAAGACAGCATCTGTTGAACAACAGGAAACAAATCCAGTTAGTTTCTTTATAGATACTTCTTTAGCTGACAGAAATGGTGAATTGATTTCTTAAATTCCTGAAGAGCTAAAATCAGAATGGACTCTTGAATTGAATGAATTTTAAAGATTAGGATATTTTAAAAAACAGTTGAGATTAATTTCTTTTTAACTTGTTCAAAACGTTTTTTTAATAAGAAAAAAACTCAGTGGGACTTCTGGTTTGGGTTTCTTTTTGGTGTAAGTAATTCCCCGGAGACATACTTCTGAAACTTGCCTTGGTCAGTCTGTACTGCATACAAACAGGAATATTTAATAATTATTTCAATGACATACAATGAAAATGAGAGAAGAAGAGGTTCTTTCTTCCTGAAATAGTTAGTAGACTCTTACTTAGTCTGTAAGAGTTCAAAATCAGTTGAAGACTTGCTCCTTATTCATGCAGGTATTTAGAATAAATTATTTAAAGTATATCTTAACTTGAAACAATTGCCATTTGGTAATGATATGTAGTTCAGCTACCAGAGTAATTTCCTTAAATTAGGTCCTAAGGGACAGCCTGTGTCTGGGAATCAGAAAACAGAGCCATTGTTCTCTGGTTCAGGAAAGTATGAAAAAATTACTTACTTATAAATTATCAATTACATCCAGTGCATGGTTAGATTCATCCATTTTATCAACAATACTCTGTATTCATTACAGGACACAGACAAGTTTGGTGTCTGAGCTGTGTTCATTTTCATCTCCACATATTTGGAACTTCATCCTTAAGTTTTCTTGGTTTGCGAAATTTCCTCCACTGTCACTTGGTTCAAGTACGAAGTTAAACATAAGGAAAGAAGAGGAAGATATGCAATAGCCCAGTTATTCCTTCACTTGTGTTACCCTAAGATCTTTCTACATTACCAATAACCTTCTGGCACTTTTAGTCCTTGCAGTGAAATAAGCTATGTAAGGCCTGATTTGAGAGATAACCATGACCTCTGTGTTAAATTTTACACTCTAAGATGGGATTTCCAACCTTTGTTCCATTTCAACAACTTTATTTTGTCTGGAATCTGTACAAACTTAAATGTTGTTCTTTGAGTACCTCATAAAAATAAGGAAAATGAAGCCTTAAATTAGAAAATAATACTTTTCTGAAGACTAATTGACATATTGAACTGCACACAAATGCAGTAACAGAATGGCCTAATGATGCTAAAGATGTGAGATTAATTGTTCCCTCATATTAATTCTTAATGAAGAGTAACAATTGAGCTGACAGGCTAATTATTACTATTTTCCAGGTCTCTGCTATAATAACAGTCATAACGTTACTCGTCAATCAAAATGTAGCCCTTATAAGGCTTTTGTTCTTCAAAAATCCAACACTGTTTTCTCATTTAAAGTACAGTGACTCCTGACATTCAGAGACCAAGGGCACTTTGCCAACTGAACCTCCCTTTCATATTTCAAATAACTACTTCAAAATTCAGGGTTGACTAATGAAAAAACTTTCTAGATTCATTTTATAATTGTGACCTAGCTACAAAATTTGGAAGCAGATGGCTGTTCTTAGCCTTTCCATGGTTTAGAAATTTTCCCAGTAATGTATTTAAGGATTCCAGGACAGATAACTAAAGCTGGAACTAGAGTTGGAGCTCCTGCATTTAGTGGATGTTGTCTATGAGTTCTTGGACAGAAAGAATCAATAACAACATTCAACAGTACATATTTTTTTCACTTCTTTCTTATTTGTTCATTTTTTTGTTGGTTTGTTTGTTTGTTTTGTAAAAGAAAAAGGTTATTTTCAGCAATGAATATAAGACTAGACAGGAACTTTGGTCTCCAAATGGTGTCTATTTAGAGGGAAAAAAGAGAAAAAAAAATGAAAAAAGTACCTTGAAAAATCTCAGCCTTACAAGTATAATCTTACATACATTAAAATGAACAAAAAAGCTGCCTACGGTCATCAACTTTCTTAGGTTCAAGAATCATAACAGATTCTTTTCTACTCAATTGTTTCTACTTTTTATTTAATATTTTATTCATCAATTGTACTTTGTTTGATGTTGAATCTAAATGAAACAGAACTCTGCAATCTTTTTGGCTTGAAAGAAGACAGATTTTTTTCTGTATATCATGAAGGAAAGAAAATTTTCCTAAATCATAGTTCTTACCTCAGTCTTGCCGTGGAACATATAGAATCATTTCAGTTGGAACAGACCTTTAAGATCATCAAATTCAACTGTTAACCTAGCACTGCCAAACTACCACTAAACCATGCCCCTAAGCATTACATCTACATGCCTTTAAAATATCTCCAGGGATGGAGAATCAACCACTGCTCTGGGCAGCCTGGTCCAATGCTTAATAATGCTTCCAGTGAAGAAATTTTTCCTAATATCCATCCTAAACCTCCCCTGTTCCACTTGAGGCCATTTCCTCATGTCCTACTGCTTGTTACTTGGGAGAAGAGACCGACCCCTATCTCTCTACAACCTCCATTCACATAGTTGTAGAGAGCAATAAGGTCTCCTCTCAGCCTCCTTTTCTCCAGGCTGAACAATCCCAGCTCCCTCAGCTGCTCCTCACAGGATTTGTTCTCTAGACTTTTCACCAGCTTTGTTGCCCTTCTCTGAACATGCTCCAGCAGCTCAATGTCTTTCTTGTAGTGAGGGGCCCAAAACGAAACACAGTATTCAAGGTGTGGTCTCATCAGTGCCCAGTAGAGTGGGACAATGACTTCCCTATTCCTGCTGGCCCCACTATTTCTGACACAAGCCAGGATGCTATTGGCCTTCTTGGCCACTTCGGCACACAGCCGGCTGTTGACCAATAGTCCCTATATGTGCCTATTACAAATGTTAAGAGCATTGAACGACAGAGACGAAATTCCCATTGTCATGTCAAGTGTTTCAGGTTGAAACCCGTAGCCCAGTTGTGGTCAAACAGAAAAAACATGTTGCAGGGAAAAGAAAAAATGCAGTTATTAACTCAGAGAACCATGTCAAAAATTTCACCAACGTTAGCATTGACCCAATAACCAGTTTGTCTTTACTTTCCTTTTGTTTACAAGTTTGATGGAAAGAACAGAATGGGCTTCTCCAGTGTACAGGGTTAAGGCTGAAGCAAAGTCTGGTTGCAATTACTAAAAGATAATTTGAGAGTAAAACAGCTGCAAATAAGGCATGGTGAGAAATTGATCACTGTTTTAACTCTCTGGCATATGAATCATAATGCTGGTGCTTGCTGATGTCATTGCCGAAGTTAATTCAATGTCACCAAAGACCATGGGTGAGACATCTTTAAAGAATTAATGTTCTTGCTCAAGCATTTAAGGAATATTCCAAGAATGTCTAGGTTGTATGGCTGAGCCTGCTGAAGCATAGTGCAGTGAGAAATGGCTCAGATCCTTTGTCTACACAAAGTTACATATGCTATAACCCTTTGAACAGGCCTCAAAAGTTGGTATGTCATGCTCTAGATTTGCTTTGACCAAAATACACACAGTGCTGAAGTGCTCCATGACATTGTTACTTTCCTCTTTCTCAAGCAAGAGCTTTCATTTCATCTTGCCAAAGAACACCTGCTTTTCATTCCTATCCCTTCTTTTATGTCTAGACTTAATTTTCACCACCCTGTCAGAGACATGATTTGGAAGACCCTTCTCTATGTTAGCCATTTTCATGTGGGTTTACTCTTTCATAATAACTTTCTCCCTAACCATTCTATTGTTCCAGTAATATTTTTCAGTTAATAGTACGCATGCTGAAGTATATAACTTTATTAAATATATTATGCTCTATATTCTTTCTCAGTACAGCATCAGTCTTAATTTACTAAGTACTGCTGCTTGATAACCTATTTTCTTGAAGAAATATTTAGACAACAATTAAAATACATGCATTAATTAATCCATTGGGAAAATACAATAGGATTCTTTAGTCACTATTGTTCCTTGCATTATTGTCTTTTTAAAAACTCATCTTGCTATCATACAAAATCTAAAAGGTGACAGAATGAAACAATTAATTAAATGTTGACTAGAAGACAGCATAAGAAGTTTAGTTGCAGCAGGACATTTGTGCAGTTTGCTTTTAAAGTTTTAAGTCAAATATTACAAGTGAAAAAAACAACTTATTTGCAAGGTCTGGCTTTAACTTTGGTTTTCAACGTGACATGGAAAGTACTTGTGGAGGCCCTTCCTTCACTTTCATCCTGTATCTTTCTTGGTCTGAAGATAATATTTTGGTAATCAACTTGTGTTGAACTCATTTCTTTAGGTTCTTGTTTCCAGTTAACTTCTCATTATGTTTCACTTGGTTTCCATAACTGTCGTGCGCGCTCAGTTAGCGATGAAAACTTGCAAGTTGCAAGCTCCCACCACCTGTGGGAGGAGATTTACCAAAGGTTGATAATCACTCAGTTTCTGCCCTAAAGCTAGCAGTAACAGCAGGCCATCTGTCATAAAATTGAGGAATGCCTAAGGACATAGAGGTTATGTCATCCAAATGGTGCCTGAGCACACAAGCAAGGACTGCTGCAAATGGCAGTGGTATATAGGCATCTCTTGCAGTACTGAAAAATGTTACTTGCCAAACTGAAGTGATTTTTTTGTTTATGTGTTTGTTTGTTGGTGGCTTTTTTTGAAGTGATTGCAATGTGCATTTTTTCTTTATCGTTAAGTGGAAACCAATACATTCATTCTAAGAATGTTTCTCACTGAAGTACATCATAAATAAGTTACAGGTTTGTAACACTCAAAAACCAAATTAAGAATCTTGTTTATTTTCCTTACTAATCCTCATCTAAATCAGATCTTTAAATCTCGTCATATTTAAGAGCAGATTATTCTTGTTTCCTTAAGCAATATATTTCCAAGCTCTGTAAAAACAGAATAAACTTTGGAAAAAACTAGTAAAAATAGAAAAACCTTTGGGGAAAAAAATAATCAAATCTTCAAGTATACATAGACTGTATTTAGGACTTATTGCTAAGGACATTTTGTAGCCTTTTTAGAGAAGTCACCATAAGTCACTCTTAATTGCCAATACATAGTTATTGCATTGTTATTAAACATGTTGAACTTGTAAGAAGCTTTAGTCAATAAATTTGAGGAATTGTAGTGAGCTGTAATGCAAGGATCATGGCGTCTGTAGAATGCCTAAATCATAGATTTTGGGTTTAAAAAATGTAAAATTAATGGAAAACTTGCCTTTCATGAGTTAAAATCTACACAGATTGATATTTCAACACCACAGTGGTACCTGACTTAAGTAATCAAAAGAATGAAATAGTAGCATGGCAAGAACTATAAACAAGACAACACATGCACATGAGCAAAACAGGTGATGAGACTGATATGAAGGTTATTACAAAACAGCAGCCAGGATGTGCAACGTTAGTCTAATAGGGGTGAAGACTGAAACTCTGATATCAATATTGCCTATTGATACAAGTGAGTAATACTGTAATATTGTTTTGTGTACTCTGAGACCTGGTAACTTATTACCTTTTGTAGGCAGACTAAAGAAAATACGTCAGAGTTGAGTTATTCACACGACAGCATTTGTGGAAATGCTAGGTAAAAGGACAATGCTTAGCAAATCTATCCTGAACATTAGCTGTTGCTTAAGGGCCTGTTTAACAACAAATGAGGAAAGAAACATTTATTTAAAGGTCCTACTGCACTGTAGTAGCATAGTACTCTGTGAAATCAACTTCACCACTTCACAGGAGGGCATTGTCTTACATTTTAAATTTCGGGTTTGGGAAGATATTCCTGGGGATGCATATTCTCAGAGACACACAATATAATAGGGATTACTTGTGTTCATGAACTTTTCCTGGTAATTTTATTCCCTGCACAAAATGCATGGAAAATGCATGGAATACGTAAAAAATATGATCAAATGTTATCAAATCACTTCTCTAGAATAATTATTTCCTTAAGGAGCTTTGCCAGCTAAATCAAAGAGTCAAGAATCATTTCCTCTTGAAAAATCCAAGTTAACATCAATCCAGGCAGCTAGGAAAATACAAGTACGGGGTGGATTTTGTAACATGTCACAAGGAAATCAGCCTTAAAAAGCTGTACCTCTAAGTCTGAGTACTTTCCTGAAGATGTTTTGTTTATTCTTCTAAACAGTCTTTTATACCTTCAGTGAATAAAAAAACTGCTATGTGCCTTCTTATTTTGTTTATCAGAACTAAAAACCTTTTCAGAGAATTTTAAAAAAACCCAGCATACTGAGCTTATACAAAAATTAAGTTTTGAAGTACTTCCCTGAACAAAAAAAGATGTTGCACTTAGTGTAAGGGGAAGATATATTATATAACTTGGATCGTAAAATCTCTATACTCAGAAGTAATGTGGCTGATTAATTCTTGTGCACAAGGTGACAGAGTTAAAATTGTATATTTAATAATGTCAATGTAAAGAGCTGATCTAGAATCATAATCGAATAAATTTGCATTGGAAGAATATAATTGCTGCTAGATCAGACAAGTAAGTGTTTAAAAAAGCATGTACATTTCAAAGGGTTCAGTGGAAAAGTACTCAAAAGGGTATCAAACTGAGGTTATAGTGACAAAAGTTAACCTTGAAATTTTCTTACTTTTGAGTACTTTTGTCTGCCACCTCAGTGACATTTTAACATATTTTTTAAATGAAATCTTTTTGTATAGTAAAGAGATGTCACTCACTGTAATTAAGTGACATCATGGTAGCTTCCATTGCCCCTCAGCTTTATGTTGCCTTTAACTTTACAAAACGTTTTCAGCATAATTTTCCATTTGCTATTTTTACTTGCTCATTTTCTTTTTTTAATTTTCTAAAATCTGAGCAAGAGCAGTAAAAACATGGAAGGGGCTGTAGATGTAAACGTAGCTGAAAACAGGAAGCAAAAATTTGGCATTAAAAAGCATTTTCACACTTGTATTGAAACTGCTGGCCACTGCAATCTTCCTCATCTGTGGTTTCCTTGTGCTTTTTTTTTTTTTTCTTTTAAATGAAAGTGAGAGGCCTTCTCAATTGTTTTATCTAAGCTATCTAAGCACTAAATAGGGTAGTGCTGGAAAAGGTGCACAATTGATTGAAATGTACATTTTTCTTACATTCCTGTCTCAGGTTCAGCATTTTGTGATTTAAGTGCAAATAGTGCTAAGTGTATGCATCTTCTGGGATGATGGACAACTGTGGAAAGCTGATATTCTTTTCTTATTATTACTTAGTATTTCCACCTAGGAAAATTCCACATACGTTTTTTGGACTTCAGAGTATGCCTTATAATAGGGGGTGATGTAGTCTACATATGTGTCTTTAATGCATTGTAAATGTCACCAATTTTTACTACCCCCACAGAAGTTTGTTGCAGTGTTTATAATTTTTCATAAAGATCTTGCTTTGCTTTTGACACATTTTTTATGTCTTCAATCGTGACAAAATTAAACATTTAAATGTTAGCACTGAAAACTTGGAAGCTCATGTGATGCTAGAGGAAGGAGGGTGAAAGGAAGGAAAATCTTCACATACAAATTCTAACATCAGTCAGAATCAATGACAAAAGATTCTGTATTAAGTTTTTTTTCATTAAATATGTTGAATTAGATCAATCCCTTTTTAAGGGCTTCAAAAATAAAGGAAAGCTGAAGCTTATCAGTCCTTCTTTGCTTTTCATTGATTCTTTAAGTATGTAAGCACATTTTTCCAGTATAAATCTGAGGGTAGACTTCAGTAGGACAACTCACTAGTCGTCTTACAAGTAAAATTAAGCTTATGTCTTTGTAAAGTAATTATTAAAAAGTATTAGTAAGGAAACTTCTTAATGGTTTATTATTTTTTGATCTGGGATACTATTCATAGCCTACCACCTCTTTTTCCAAAATTGCTTCAAATCACTTCTGGCCAAACTTAGAAAGATATAGTACATGAAACTCACTGAGTGTGAACTTCAGTTATATACATTTATGTGAGAAATAGTACCAGGAGAGCTTGGTGTTCAGACACATTTTTATCCTAGCATCAAATGTATAAGCATGCCTTTACCTCTGGATGAACTGGGAATATCTTTTGGACGAAAAGTAGAAGCAAGTTTGAATTATTGCCTCTGTACTCTAGCCAAATTCCTGAACCATTCTGTATGCAAACTCCTTAATACAAAATATGTTATGGTTTAAAAATAATGCAGAAGAAAATGTTTTAAGTTTAATGCATGAATATGCTTTATTAGTTAAATTCTGCATTGCCAAAAAAGATCAAGCTGCAGGTTCCTTAATGTTAAATCAATATTACGTTGCATAAAGTAAGGACAGTTACTCCATTTTCAAAAATATGCAAATCAGAATATAAAATTTACATTAAAAATTTCGTGTATATACTGTGAACTCATTGCTTAAGTTACCCAAGACTTCTTCCAAAATAATTAACAATAAGTTAAAAAAAAAAGGAAACTAGTTATATCTGTTTCTTTGAAAAGAAGAACTAGGAAATACTAGTTGTGGAAAAGAGATATATTTAAACCAGAAACTGAATATATGCAAGGTTGTGGGACTACATCAGTGCCAGTGAAACAGGAGTCATTCTAGGGAGCAGATAGACTAAATTAAGCAGTTTTATTTTTCCCTGAAAATCAGTGGACAGCTGCAGTTGAATCTCCATGCAAATTCATATTCGTCCATAGAATTTGCAAAGTTTCAGCTTTCCTGTTGTTTTATAGAGATTTTCTTTTCTATGAGAGAAGTTTATCTTCTCTGAAGAATATCTTACATTATTCTCAGTGGTTGCATGAAGAAAGTTTTTAACTATGTAATATATCTGTTCAACTGAGTTATGGCAATTGATATTGAAATAAACTAACAAGTGAACATTCCCAACCATTACTATTGACTAAGGATTTGGAGGAATTTATAAACAACAACATCTGAAATTAGGGAAATGATAGAAAATTACGATGTGAGCAGTCGCTAAGGAGACTACACTTTGCATATGTGCATATATTCTACCTCTTGAAATCATATGTGGGACAGGACTTTGGCTATGCTGTTTATCAGAGAAGTTTAACTTGCTTTCTATATTCATTAGAGAGGATTCAGATAATAAGCCACCTTACATAGATTCATGAGATCAATGTTCTGTTTCCCTCTGGGCAAAAGAGAACTTAAGATATTGAAATTTTTCTCCATTTCTCTAGTTTTAAGATTATGATACTAATATTTAAATTCTAAATAGCCAAAACAAACTGTAAGTAGGTACATTTATTCAGAATTTAACTCACAGACTGGTGAGAAACTACCTAAAGCACTAAATTACTTGAAATTAATGGGAAATTTCCTTTAAGTAGTTGACCAGTTTCATGTGAATAAATTAATAATAGGGTAATAATAAATAATAATAAGCTAATAATTCAAGAAAGTTCAAACAAAATAATTTGCCTTGAGCTTTGTGGAGACTATATGTATGAAAACTGCCAGAATGCCATTATATTTACTTAATCTCATTTATATGCTGAAAAATTATGATAAATGTCTTCATAAATCACGTTTAAGGATCAAATGGTTTATATGCTTGATTCAGAACTGGATGAGAAGGGAGGTCTGCCTTTCACAGGGATAAATGGAAGGGTGTTTGTTTTTAACTAGATTTCTTTATTATTAATTAGTAAATATCATGGGAAGCTCTTTCTGTACCCAAAGCTGTTTGTTTTTTGTTATGTGTGGGGTTTTTTTGTTTGTCTGTTTGTTTGTTTGTTTGTTTTTTTAATGTAGCCATTAAAAGAAATTATTTGCTGTTCCTGGTGTATGTTTAGTAATGCTTGTATTACAAGGGTTCTGTCCTACAATTGCCACCATTAACTGACATGAGACTGTTGGTAGATAACAGGAGTTCAAAGTATGGAGTTTATGACTATTCTGTAGTTTTTGCTATTGTAACTTTACAAGACAATATAGATGCTCACCATATCAATTCTGGAAAAAAATACATGCTTATCTGCAGAGTTGCTCCTTTTCAGTTCATGGAGATTTGTTTGGGAATTTAGAGGGTGGGAAAAGTTTGACTTGAATGTGCTGGACTATTAGGCAAGAAGGAAGTATGTATAAGCATTTTTTTTTTCCTTTCATGTTCTGCTACTGTTATTAAGCTATTTTAGTTTATGAGGGCTTTTGAGTCACTCTGGTCACCAACACCATTATTCACACATAGACAAATACTGGGAATTCCAAATACATTCACTGCATACACATGACGTATATTTGGGATAAAGTAGATCCAAAGTCAGCATAGGAATAACAGCCCTCGTGAGAGTGAAAAATCTTGTCTCATTACAATGGGTAGTCTACTTAAAGACACTGGCAAAATAACGGTGCCACACATTGCACTGCCATGAAGGGACCAATGGTCTACTCTGAGTACTTTCCATATTGGCTCCATAAAGTCTTCGAGTGGAATAAATGCAAAGAAATTATACCTGCTTTAAAAACTTTTCTAAAAACTATGCAGCGATAAACATTACAGAAAATATTGCCTTCTATTCCTATAGTTAAAAAATAATTAAGGAAACCCCATCGTTATCATCAATCAACAGAATAAAGAAACATTAAAACAATGTGCAATAACTGTCCTGTATGCCTGTGTCTGGGTGAAATTCATTTAATTGGTTGGTATTCCAATTTCATTTTATATTTCCAAATGTCCTGGTTTTATGTAATCCTTATAAATAACTAATAAATTAAAAAACAGAGGGTTGTTGGGTCTTTTTGTGTGAAAATTCTTATGCCTTCACAGTCATATAGTTTGTACGAAATTCTTTACAGTGAGTTAAATCAGTTTATTTTTATATCAAACTATGCTGTTCACCCCTAACCATCTGGTATCACTTTCACATACATGGTACACTCTCACACACTATCTAATTTAAGTCATCAGGCTCTATCCACGCAAACCAGTGGTATGTAATGTTTTAACCTATTTTACTCTATTGAAGATACAGACAAAAAGCCATACACTTGAATCAACTTGAATCGGTAAAGGTCATGAAATGCCAATATAAAAAGGGTGAATTTTCTTTTTCTTCTTTCTTTCTTTTTTTTTTTTTTTGAACCTGTCAGTTCATTCTGTGTGGTTTTCATTCTTGTAAACATAAATGTATTAATCAAATAAATAAATACTTCTATTTCAGGAAAACTCATTGCTTCCATGCCCTGTCTGATCTCAGAGATGAGAGTAAATAATGATAAATTTTTTCTTCATTTTTAAAATGTTTCCTCTAGAAAAGCCATGGTTTTCAAACAGAAAAGTTTTCTTTTGCTCTATTTCTCATAGGCAACCTGCTTAAACCTCACTATTAATTATTTGTATTTCTGCATTGTTGCCCATCTTACAGGATTGTCAGATGGCTATATGCTGAGGTAGCCTGATGATAGAAAAGAAACTTCATAATAAAATGGCAAAGTAATATCTGGAAGTTGACTTACCATAAGAAAAGTTCCCAGTACAATGTGGTAGAACCACAACTGTGACACTGTTATCAATTTCAACAAACATTTGAAATTTACCTGCAGTTACCTGCTTCATTGCTCGTCCCTAAATCAAACTGATGACAAACTTGTTTGCCCTCAATGGTATGAGGATTTCATTCTATGAACCTGATGCCCTCTCATGCAAGTTTTAAACTGATCATACAAGTTTTAAATCAGTAAATATTAATTTTATATGAGTAATGAATAAACAATTAATAAGTGAATTAATGTCTGTATGTGAGAATGTAAGTGAGTTTACCACTGCCTTGGTCTTTGGCTTGATCAAAAAATATTTATCATCAATGGAAAAATTGGGTGGGATTTTATATTTGTTGGTCATTCACATGAAAAGGGAAATTGACAATACTCATGATATTACATATATCCTCAAATGTACTGGGAAATGGAATAAATGGACAGAAAAAACTTTGCCATTTAGCCTATATATCTAGGTTGAACATCATTAAGAAGCTTATGAATAGTATGCTAAATATCTAAATACATCGGAATAAGATTCTATCATTCTTTACACTGATACATAAATTTCATCTGACTCAAGAAAACTTGCTGCCTAGATGGGACTTGTACAGTGCAAAGTATTAGCAAAAGATTGAGTTTTAAGAGTCCAAGACACACTGCAAGTATTAGAATATCTCAAGTGTTTTCATAATTGTAACCAACATTTTCCTGTTGCCTCCCCAAATATTATTCAAAATTATTCAAAAGTGGTTATAGAATCATAGAATCATTTAGGTTGGAAAAGACCCTTAAGATCATCAAGTCCAACTGTAAACCTAACACTACCAAGTCCACCACTAAAACACATCTACATGTCTTTTGAATACCTCCAGGGATGGAGAATCAACCACTTCTCTGGGCAGCCTGGTCCAATGCTTAATAACACTTTCAGTGAAGAAATTATTCCTAATATCCATCCTAAACCTCCCCTGGCACAACTAGAGGCCATTTCCTCTTGTCCTATTGTGTGTTACTAGTGAGAAGAGACTGCCCCCCACCTTGCTACAACCCCCTTTCACGTAGTTGTAGAGAGTGATAAGGTCTCCCCTCAGCCTCCTTTTCTTCAGGCTGAACAACTCCAGTTCTCTCAGCTGCTCCTCATAAGGCTTGTGCTTGAGACACTTCACCAGCTTTATTGCTCTTCTTTGGATGGACTCCAGCATCTCAATGTCTTTCTTGTAGTGAGGGGCCCAAAACTATATATAGTTGAATAAAACAGTATTCAAGGTGTGGTCTCACCAGTGCCCAGTAGAGGGGGACGATGACTTCCCTATTCCTGCTGGCCCCACTATTTCTGACACAAGCCAGGATGCTATTGACCTTCTTCACAAGGTCACACTGGCAGCTCATATTCAGTTGGCCTTTGACCAACGCCAACAGATCCATGATGTGGAAAATTTTTTTTATGCTTAGAGTTAACCATCTTCTGCAGAACCTGTCTCTGTGATACTTTGATCCTTCTACTCTGTTTCAATATTTCCTGTCTCTTTCTTTTATTGGAATTCACATTCCAACATTTACACTCTAATTTAGCTAATTTAAGATGTGTGTTAAAGGCAAGGAAAATCAGTATCACCTATTTCTATGTTTCTTATTGAGTGTAACAAATGAAAAATACCATAGAGTATGTGAATTAAGCTATTTTACTACTTAACCTTCTCTGGTTAACCCTGAACTAAATTAGTACCTTACTTCATGTCAGTAAATGCTGCTTATGTTTCTCTGCAGACAACCATAGCACTGAAGATAATTCACCATTATAGACAGACCATCCATCTGAAGCGTAATAGGAGAAGGGCACCTCAGTAGGGAGATTTGTTGTCCAGACAGATTGTGATTTCTTCATGTATTGAAGATGTACTTCAAGAAAATGATCTGGACAGACTTCTTCCCAAAATGCAAGGGCGTGTCTGCATCTAAACAGCTCTGTCCATTTTCTGCATTCAGGTGAGCACTAGCATGTGCAGAGACAAAACGGCATTGCCACTTCAAAAGCAGCCCTTCCAGCAGCTCATACCAAATTGTGTCTCCGTATTCTCCTCCCTTACCTCCATCACTGGATCTAGACCATCATGCAGGAGCTCTCACTCCTTTCTGCCTTACAGACAGGTTGTTAGGGACATCACTCTGTTCCTTCATGCACAGGTATTGCTAGAAATAAGGACAGAAAGATTTCCTGATCATGTTGCTGCTATCATAAGTGTAGGATCGTGTCATGTTTTCCCCATACATTTCAAGATGTTTTGTGAGCTTTAAGTGTCCTGAAGTAAATTCTAATTAAGATGTTTAAATTAATTTAAATTAATTTCTGTATCTCTTTCCTACCTGTGGTCTCCCAAAGAAGTGTAGGTATACAAGCAACTGCAGATACTTAGTACTATACAATGCATACTTATTGCTATAATATGCATCTTCATAATATACTTACAACCTAATGGCTAGCATCTACCTATTTGAATAAACTGATCATACTTGTTTGCTATACTCTGAAACAACTCTGATGTGTGCTATGGGTTTGGTTTTTTCTTAATTTGCTTTAGCCACATTTGGGAATTAATAACAATATTGGGATCTTCCTACAACCCACACAAGGCAACAGGAGGAAAACTCAACAAGGGGAAGAGTGGTGGGGATAGGGGGATTAGTGACTGTGGCCTTCTGAAGCCAGTGAATAATAACAATATTGGGAAATGAACCAATTTTCTTCTCATTTTCTTTCTTTTTTTCCCCCTTACATACAGTAATTGCCACTGTATAAATGACTTGAATGGAATTTGTAAGACAAGATTAGTAAAGCTTGAGAGATTGCTCTTCATTTAATGGCAAGTCTGAATGCTTTTTCTCACAAAGTCGATACCATCAACAATACTTAATGTTGTCAGCTGTTTACAATGTCACTTCCCCTTTCTTTAGCATCATTCTACTTTTTAAATCTATTTGCTTGCGTAGCCACCCACTACTTTATCCTGAGAGGAAGGAACTTTCAATTTAACAAAAAATTATGGGGTTGATATGGGAATTACAGTTTTATGTCATAAAGGAAATAAAATTTAGTGATTACAACTGGGTCCCTTCCATTCTTAAAATGTATTTATGAATCTCAAATTATTTGTCTGAACAGCATTTTGCCATTACCATTCTTGTGACCATCATATTGAAGTTTATTAGCAATATTTTAATAAATAAGGCTGCTAAAATAGCCTTCTATCAGCAATTGTCTGACAGTGAGTTCCTTTGGCACCAATCCTACACCCCACACAAGGCAACAGGAGGAAAACTCAACAAGGGGAAGAGTGGTGAGGAGAGGGAGGTTAGTGACTGTGGCCTTCTGAGACTGGTGAAAAATCCATACCTGAGTGTGACTCAGGAAGTCTACTGCAATTTAAGTCATGCTGTGTTTAAACTGCAATATAAAAGGTGAAACTTCACATCTTTCTGAGAATTCATAACATTTTAATTAGTTGTAGAACACATGATCATCATAATAAGTTTGATCATGTAGAATCAGGTTTACCCAATTATTTTTCATGCCTTCACAGAACGCTTCAAGGGAGCAGATAGGCAGGAAAATAAAATAAAAAGTGACAGCTGTGATTTCTTTTTTTAAAAAAACTAAAACTTTAAAAAATTTCACTTATTGGATGTGTTTACTTAGTCCAAAGGAGTATTTCTTCAAGGACTTCTGTTGTAAAAATAATTTATTTAAGGTTTCACAAATCATAACAATCTTGCACAATGTACAAAGTGTGCTGCCTCAACTGCATCATATTTGACAGTTTAAAAACAGTGACAGGTAAAAGTCGTTTCTGCTACCATATGTCTTTATTTACAAGATAATGAGAAATTTGATACATTGGAAAAAATCCTGCATGTTTTGAATTTGAAAACATATGACTATAAGGAGTGAAGAAGTAGGAAAAACTCAAGACAATATGTTAGGAAATGCAAAATGCATGGCACGTTGAACTTCTGAAGGTGGATAGGTGGTAAGTGAACTCTCCACATGAACTATAAGGGAGAGGTGTATCTTCACAGACCTGCAAGCTAGATTTTTCAGTTTGAAGTTATGTCAAACAAACAGGGCAAGAGAAGTTTAGAAATGTCATTTTTATAATGTATAACTTGCATACTGTGTTCTCCTTTTATTAGGCAACACTGAAGATCTCTGCCAGATCTGGAGACATGAAAGAACTTCAAAGTCTTCATGTAGAGGGAACCTACCAGTCTGAAGGAGAGACTGACAGCACCAGCTGCAATAAAGTTTTGGGTGACATCCTAACCTCTCCCTCGCTTCACATAGGGTCTGCCTCTGCCGATTGAATTGCTGCTGTCTTCTCCAACCCCTTCTGCCTGGATCCTAGCTCTCTAGTGGTCTGATTAATTCTTCAGTTTTTCATATCTTCTTTTCTAAAGCATTTCGGATAGTTTAGAAATTCTGCTATTCTGAAGTTATGCTTTAACCTTGTGTTTTCCAGCATAGCTCCATCCTTGCACTGCCACCTTTCTGCATTGCAAAACAGATCACAATCCTTTTGGCTGAAACAGTGTGAAGAATGATCTTTCTCTCCCTTTTTTTTGTGTTTTAGAAGCAATGAATTTGATCAGTAGTTCAATTACAAAGGCAGCAGTACAGGACTGCCAACTTTTAAGAATTCTACTCATGTTTCGGAAGGTGCTTCCATTATAGGTAACAGTACTAGGTTTTTTGTTCTCAGATAAGGGATAGATTAGGCAATAGAAACTGATAAGAAATGTACAACAAAGTTCTATTTAATTATGTTTAACAAGGAAAACAAAGCAGTGGCACACATTCTTCTACATATGTGCTACACATCTTAAAAACAATACAGGAGAAGTAATTATTTGGTCCTGAACAAAACACACTACGCACGCTGTAAAACTGATGAAAGGAAGGTAACCATTGTGCTATTTTTATACTGAGATTAAACAATATAAGAAACTTTGAAATAAACCATGCTGGTTTTAAGTAATTTTCTGTGTCCGTGGCATCTCCAGACCAAGTCTGAAGAAACTGATCACCTCAGTGAATAACAGAGAATCCCTGGAGTGTAAAGGCTTTGAGTGGGGAGTTGAGTACTTACCTTTAGTACTGACCTGCTGATCTGGATGAAAATACTAACTGATCTATAGAGTAAAACCCCCCACAATTCTGATCTTAAAAAAAAAAAAAAGGAAAAAAGAAGAAAAATACACAGAAAAAGAAGGAAGATTGTTAAAAAGAAGTTAGTACCTCAAACTATTTAAGAAAGCATGGGGGATACTTGAACACAACTTATAGGAGCACCTTATAGCAGGTCTAGGTCTGAGACATACTGCTTATTAAAAAAAGGTTTGAGAAAAGACAAAAGAAAGAAAATGTGCCTTCCCAGCAAGGAAAAGGGTACTATTTTGAAGCAATAAGACATCCTTCAAAAAGCTGAAGTTGTTTACAAATAATGAAAAAATAGAAAGGACCATAAACTGGCAGATTAAAAACAAAACAAAACAAAACACCACCAACAGAACTGAAGAACAACTAGCAAAATAAAACTAAAGCTAAATCCTTCTCCAAACACATCAGGAGTGGGAAGTCTGTCAGACAGCCTGTAGAGCCAATTGATTATCAGGGTACAAAAGAAACATTCAGAGAAGATAAGACCATTGCAGTGAAACTTAATGTATTTTTGCATTGGAGTTCTCTGTGGGAAATATCTCCCATTCAAGAACCATTTTTCATTGGGACTCATCAAAGAATACATCTGGGAATTAAATGACAGTAGATTTTAAGGAATAAATGGCAAAATGAATAGCCAAAAATTTTTTGTCAGAACCAGATGGTGTTCAACCCAGAGGTCTGTAGGAGTTCAAGGACAAAACAACTACTAACAGTGTATGATGAAAAAATAGTGAGCTGCTTACATATGAGTAATGAATAAATAAGCTGGGACTCTTCAGATAGAAAAAACAGATAACTTGTGGATGGGTGTGGAGACATGACATATGTCTACAGAAGCACAGGATGCCTGGAGAGAGATCAGCTGCTCAGTGTCTCCTTCAGTGCAAGAAGAAGATTCATGAAGTAAAGCTATTAGGAACGAAGTTCAAGAAAAAGGACGGAAGAAGATTTTTCTTTCTAGGGTAGTAAACATGGAAAACTCATTGCCAAAGGTTGAACCTTACAGGAGTTCAACTACTTGGAAAGAAAATATATTGGGGATCCTGAATTACATAGAAAAAACCCAGGGAGTCCCAGGGTTGAAAATAGTCAGATTAGTGAAGCAGACACCTACCAGCGTGTCCAATATCTGTACTAAATATACATGATAAATCAAATATATCCCTCTCAAAAGAAGACCAAAGGATGAATGCATTTCAAAGCTACAGTCAAATGAGCTAAGGTGAATATGGAAATACTGCGCTAGTAGAAAATGATATAGTCACCCTATTTCTGCAGCAGACAGCAATGAAATACATAATTTAAGAAAATTAGTGAGAGAAGATTCTGTGTACATGTTAGGAGCTCAGAAAGAATCATTTATTTTCCAGCAACAGCAAAACAGGCTTGACATTTTTAAATAATATATTGTAGCAGAGATGAAGGACCTTTCAAATATGCTTCAGTGCACACCAGCCAGAGCAGACTGCAACAAACTAAGTCAATAGGACTCTCAGCAAGGGAATCAATGTGATTTGCAGTGTTCCTGGTAGAAATGTCATTCAAAATTGATGACAAGATTTCTGACCAAATGCTATTTTAGAATAGTTTTTATCATTCTCTTTCTGACGCTACATCTGGTAACTTTTGACCCTCCTCAGAAACATCCCACTTCCACCTGAAGACTGAACTAATCTCATGTCGATGTGTGGAATTAACTGAATGAAAATGTAGGAAGATAAAAGATACTTTTGAAAGCCCTCTGTAAAAAAAATGACTGTGAGCTAACAATTAGAATCTTAGTACTTCAGCTGCTACTGAAATACAGGAGATAATAGCTCCTTTTTTCAATCTTTTCTTCCTCACAGATGGAAGAATCTTTAAACTTTATGTTCTAAATTACTTTGGAACCTTTATAAAAATAATCACAGATGCTACAAATACCATTTAGAATATAGTATTATTAAGCCTATTGGTTCTTGGCTGGAAAATTGCTCGGTCTGCCGTAAAAACCCACATTACTTTCCATACTTTATTGCTACCAAGAAAATTATTTCTCCTACCTACAGTTGAAAGTGAAGCTGGTAGAAAACTGCTTTGCCTGGAAATCTGGCTTTTTGTGAACTTTTACTCGGCATTTGGAGAACCTTGGTTTGAACTCTTTCTGCAGTGAATTTGGGTGAGGCCTTGTATTGCATTTCCCAAAGCAGCTGAGCCAGAATCCCCAGCCCCTGCACGAGACCCTGAGGAGGGAAGATGAAGAAAGCAATGTATGTGGTTGACTGAGGCCAGGGTTGTGAATATTTTACTCCTCATTCAGAGAAGAAAAACCATTTTGGTCTGCCAGTTCTTACATGCACACATCTGCTATCAATGTACAGTAATAATGGCCAGTTGTATATAACAGAGAAAAGACAGTATTTAGGTGATTAGTATGTTAACACAGAGAGTAGGTTATGAGAAAATGCAGATCAATGACTTTTAGAGGGGACCTGCTGTCACTCTGTGCATATATTGCCTCTGCTCGGTATTAATTAGTGCTAAAACATGAATGACTAGCCCGTTTCATCAGCCCCCTTCACTTATATTTTTTACATGGAAATGCTAAAGAGAACAGGACTTAAATTCTTTATTCTCTTGCTAAAACCATGCAAAAGTGGGAGAAGTATGTATATCCAAAATTAGTACTTCATCATTTTGATAATCAAAGAATATTTAGCTTTGAAAATAATGCAATGCTAAGCATGAATAAATAAGTAAAGTGGATTACTACAGAGACCCCTTAACTCAACAAGCATATTTTCTGTATATTTTAAATGGCCTAGCCTCAGGCCTGCTTGGCAGCTTGGGTCAAGATGACAATACTGCATGTATATAAATAAAAAAGCAAGAAAATACAGATGAGCTTTTCTGAAAGAATCTGAAACTTCAAGTTGGTGGATTACTAACTTCTGCAGAAGACAATTTAAAAATGACCCCAAGACAAATCAGAAACAACTGGATCCTATGTGACAAAATAGTTACCTAGCACGTCACTGACAATACTATAATACTACAAACACTTTAAGATGAAAAAAAAAAAAAGCAAGCTAAAGCAACCCTAATATTACACCATCATGTAAAAAATGCACAGTGGGCCATATTGTGCCATCTGTTTTGAAAGCAGAACATGAGATTAGTGGGGAGGTACCCTTAAAAGCCAGATGGCACAATGTGACTTATTATTCTTGTCAAGTCTGGGAAAAAAATGAGTGTTTCATCACAGCATAAAAAGCTTAACTATGACCCCAAAATCATTGCATGTTTAATGTGTTTTTATCTTTGAAGCAGCGAAATATTTTCCTTGAAGTCTTATTGTTTGAAAGGAAATAGTTAAAAACTTGGATCAGGCAGCATTTTGCATATTAGCATATTAGCAGTAATGCTAATTACTTTTTAGGAAAAACGTAAGATGTTTTAAAGTTAATCCAAAGATCACCGGAGAGAGAAGTGTGGAATAGCTGTGAAGGACTGCAGTGTATTGTGGGACAGTGCTATGCCTAACTACACTCCCTTAGGGTCCAGCACACAGATGCTCTTATCAACATTCAGCAATTTTTTATTTTTCTGGTTAAGTTTATGGTTTTTTTGAAAATATTTTTTTATATGAGGAATATGAGTCATATTGAAATTGTTTATTCATGGCACATAGGGCAAGGTTTGCAGAAATAATTAAGTATTTATTTACAGCATGTAAATGATAACTGTGGTTTCTACTTGTACTGGAGGACTGTACTTGTACTGTTTTTCCTCTACTTGTACTACAATAAAATTGTTAAGCACTGCAAATTCACCTATTGGCACACAGCATACTCACAAGCACCATCTACCTTTCAGTCATAAAGGAAGGAAGCATAACATTCTTCAGTAGGCAGTAGAAGATGTTCTTCTAACCCCTTCTTCAATCAAAGAGTATTTAGTCAGTAGAGCTCTGCTTTCATCTGGAAATGACCTAAGCTCCCTTTGAAGTTCCCTTTAAGGAGAAATAACAAACTGTTATTCTATCTAGTGAATTTGGCATGAAATTAGACTTCAGTCTCCTAAGGATCTCCTAGATCACCTTAGTTGCATTGGGCACTTCTGTACCTATAATAATATATTCTGCCGATTTTTACAATAGATTTAGATGTTTCTGAATTATACTTTTGGACAGGGAGCTTTGCTGAGTTCATCCTGGTGAAGAAGAAGCACAAAGATACCTCACTTGTCTGGAAAAAAGTGCCCTCCTTGAGGGAAGTGATTGTCTTGCAGGACTCAAGAATGGGAGGAATGGAGTGGAAGAAAAGATGATACACAGCTATGAATAGGGAAATAATTCACTATAGCTAGCTCTGCACTGTAAGAACTGGATGAGTTCCCAACTGTGATGTTCTTAAGGGTTCAACCATTGCAGGGCATCATTCAGTGTATCTTTTTATTTACAGTTTTTCTGTGCTCAGGTGTTCTTAAGTCAATGTATATATATATCTAATATGTAAACGAGCTTTGATGTGTGCCTTGAAGCAGAGCTGCCCCATGCTTTTATAGAGTGTTAGCAATCTGTCTTTCACCAATGTTTCTAATCTCTCACTTTTTGTTTTAATAAAAGTGAAAAGAAATGAACTTGAATGAACAGGGAAACTTTTATGAGAAAACAGGAAACACTTTGATTTTACATGACATAAACCAGACTTCTGAGGTGGAGCTGTCTAGGTTTTCTTCTCATAGTAATGTCCTTGAAGATAAAAGTCCTTTACAGCAACGATTAAAAAAAAAAAAAATGTGGTTAAATGGACTGTGCATCGTCCGTTGTGTCCTTGCACTTCTGCCAGATTTGGTTTTAGCTCTGTAACTGGCTTATTTAGCCTCTGGCTGTTGTCCTCTTCTCCCCATGAAGTCTGTTGCTTCTGAGGTTTGGCGCTCTGCTCATCTAAATAGTTTCTCTGCTTACCTTGGAGTGCAGTTCTCTTGCTCTGTGGTGTGATTTTGTCAATCTCTTTTTCTCCCAGGTCCTTTAAAACTTTATTTCCATGCATAGGCTCAGTTTTTCTCCAGGGAAAGAACGGTCTTTCCCATCCTTCAGAAGGTCTCAGATAACCCAGACATTACTGTTTCAGGTTTATAACACAGAAATAGGGTTAAAAAATATAAACCAGCCTTTATTTGTATCAGATATAAGTATGAAAAGCCTCTGCAGCCTTACAAAAGGGCAACTTTCAAATGTGTTTTTTAGACTGTTGTTTCCGAGCAATTTTCTAGTTGAACCTATTCTACAGTCTCCTCTGCAAGCCCAGGAAAACTTTCTTTCCACCCAAGGCCTGGCCTTGGTTTTGTTTCTTGCCACAAGAAAATTCCTCCCATATAACTCTTATTTTAACAAGTAAATGAGAATGAAACTGAATGCATGTTCACTGAAGTGAGGAGCAAGGACTTGTGTCAACAAGTAACAAAAATTTTCAGTACATCTAGCCATTATTTGGGCAGAATAACTTGATTACGCAGATTTTCTTCTTGATAACTCAATGCAATCATCACAATATAGAATATCTGCACAAAGATGGCAACTACATGGGTATATTCCCATCTGCTCCTCATGACTTATTCCAGCTTGGCTACAAAAAGACTTGAAAAAGATGCCCTATTGAACTTAATTCATATAAATACCAAGAACATCTTGACTGTCCATGACAGTGTATAATTTTTTTTTCATTACCTCAAAGTGATCAGTTTCTTATGAAGCAGCTCTTTCTAGTGGAAAGACCTTCCAAATAGGGCATACTGCTCCACTAGCTTTTAAGATACTGTAAGAGACATGAGGTAATGAAATTAACATTGGGTCTATCATAGATTGGGTTTATTTTTTAAAGGAAATTATTTTGAAAGAAGTTAAATAATTTTCTCATGAGAACATAGGGATTTCAATTAAGCCAATATTCAGATGCAGGATTAAGTTTACTAACAAATGACAGTTCTAAATAGCAATGAGATTGATTGTTTAGGGCTTGATATATATAAGGCCAACTTGCATTCAGAGACCTTTTTTGGCAATCTCTGAAACAAGGTCTTCAAAGAACAAGTTTTCTATAACCCTATCTTATACTGCAGAAATTTGACAGGGCGGAAAATGCTGTCTTGCATAAATGCAGTTAGCTCTTCGAGGCAAACCTCAGAAATATTTATTCAGTTAAATACAAACAATTATGGACCTCATCTGAATTACAACCCACTATATGCAAACATTATTCATCCGTAGATGTATGTATCTGCATCAGCCTAGGAAAATATTGGAGCCACACATATAGCAGTTCAACTCCCAGAAGAACTGTGCAGTCTCACAGCTAACCTGAGTGGACCTCTAGGTTTACATTCATATGGATAAGTGAACTTTAGCGCTTTTTCTTGGACTGACATTTGATCCAGCTTTAGATTGATAAGAGAGGAAAAACGTAATGGTTAAGTTAAAGCCATGCATCTTAAAGTCAGGAGTCACAGATTTTGGGGGGTTTAGGATTTGCTTCTTGGCTTCTTGTTTTCAGCAAGAAGAATAAAAGACCTGAAAGGCAATGTTTTGAACTTTACCATAAGAAATTCTGTTTCTGGGTTTGGGATTTGACACACACCTACTTTCAAAGGAGCTATATACAGTCATTTTGGAGAACCCCTTTTTTCTCCTTGACTTCATCAGAGATAAAACTGTGCCTGGGGAAACAACTAAGGAAGTCCTTTAAAAAATCAAAGGCACATCTTTGTAAGACGTTAAGCTTGCAATGCATCACAGGGAAAACTCAGAGACTCAAAATACGAAGGTAAAGATATCTACTACATAAAATTAGCTCAAAATGAGAATAGGTTTTAGGGAAGATAGTTAAAAGAAGAAATCTCTTTCAGTTAGGTAACTTCAAAGTGTGTTTAGTATTCTATCAAATCCTTTTTGCTTCTAACAAATGTAGTTTCAGCCACTTAATACCATTCCAGTAGGGAAACATCTTGAATCCTGTTTTGGCATATAATTTGGTAAACTCTTAACCTTTAATAAGGAGAGAAAAGACAACATTGACTTCTGAAAAAGCAATTCCTGTGTAAAAAGGAGAAGTGATGAAGGTGTTAACCTGCTCTAATTACTGTGGCCTGTAGCCTCAGCAAGATGACAAGTTTACCCTCTAATATCTGAATATCTGACATAGTTTAGAAAAGTAGTGAATTACTAAGACATAGTCTTAACCTTCCAAATAAGTTCTTAGCACCTCTGTGAACCTTTACACTAGGGACTGTGCTGTGCTAGAGAAAGAAATGTTATTGCTCACTAATAATGAAATTAATACTTTAAATGCAGCTGGTAGTTTCCGGTATAAATAGTCAAGCTGGTAGTTGCTTAGGTAGGTAAGAGAAGAATGCTTTTGGTTTTGGTATAATATTTTAATCTGTGTACAATCAAAAACATTGAGTTATGCTTGTTTCTCATCTCCATAGAGAAAAAAAACCCAAAACTTTTAGAAAAAAGGGAACGTATTCCACTTGCAAAATGCAAAGTGCATGTATGACTTGACCACTAATTATTGAATCACAGCATTAGGTAGTTTGGAAAGGACTTCTGGGCTTTATCAGGCCCAATCTCCTGCTCAAAGCAAGATTAGATAGAGCAGGTTCCTCAGTGTCATTGCGAGTTGAATCTTGATCACCCCTAAGGATGGTTGTCTCGCAGTCTTTCTGGGCTCCTATTTGGTCACTGTCATTGTGATAAAGATTTTTGAGGCAGAACTTTCCATGCCCTGTCTTGTGGACATTGCTTTCCACCCTTCCACCATGCACTTCTGAGTAGGTGCAGGCATTCCACATGCTCCCAGCCTTCCTTACATGTAATTACAGACAGCAGTGAGATCTCCCCTTCCCACACTCTTCCCCAGCCTGAGCTAGCCCAGTGCCTTCTGCTTCCCCTTGTGCATCCAGTGCTCCAACAATGACCATCATAAGGACCCTCCACTGAACTCGCTGCTGTACATAGAGTCATAGAATCATAGAACCATAGGGTTGGAAGGGACCTCTGGAGATCAGCTAGTCCAACCCCGCTGCCAGAGCAGGGTCACCTTAGAGCAGGTTGCACAGGAACGCGTCCAGGCGGGTTTTTAATGTCTCCAGAGATGAAGAGTCCGCCATCTCTCTGGGCAGCCTGGCCCAGGGCTCTGCCACCCTCAAAGTAAAGAAGTTCCTTCTCACGTTTATGTGGAACTTCCTATGCTCAGGTTTGTGCCCATTACCTCTTGCTGGCCCTATCCTCCCACCCTTTAAGTATTTATAAGCGTTGATAAGGTCCCCCCTCAGCTGCCTTTTTTCCAGACTGAAGAGACCCAAATCCCTCAGCCTTTCTTCATAAGAGAGATGTTCCAGTCCCCTAATCATCTTGGTAGCCCTTTGCTGCACCCTCTCCAGCAGTTCCCTGTCCTTTTGAACCAGGGAGCCCAGAACTGGACACAGTACTCTTGGTGCGGCCTCACCAAGGCAGAGTAGAGGGGAAGGATGACCTCCCTCCACCTGCTTGCCACACTCTTCTTGATGCACCCCAGGATGCCATTGGCCTTCTTGGCCACAAGGGCACATTTTGCTGACTCATGGTCATCCTGTTGTCCACCAGGACTCCCAGGTCTCTTTCCACCGAGCTGCTCTCCAGCAGGTCAGCCCCCAACCTGTACTGGTGCATGGGGTTATTCCTCCCTAGGTGCAGGACGCTACACTTGCCCTTGTTGAATTTCATAAGGTTCCTCTCTGCCCAACTCTCCAACCTGTCTAGGTCTCTCTGGATGGCAGCACAGCCTTCCGGTGTGTCA
>VWZL01000219.1:0-47235 GCA_013396915.1 Stercorarius parasiticus | reverse complement strand
TTTTTCAGAAGCTCCCCGCTCAACCATGCAGGTCTCCTGCGTCCCTTGGCCGATTTCTTGCTCTTAGGGATGCACCAATCCTGAGCTTGGAGGAAGTGGTCTTTGAATACCAACCAGCTCTCTTGAGCCCCTTTGAATTCCAGAGCCCTAGCCCACGGGATCTCTCCAAGCAGTTTCTTGAAGAGGTCAAAGTTAGACCTCCTGAAATCCAGGGCTGTAGTTTTACTTCTTCTTGTTTTGTGCATAGTACCCATGATCCTGAACTCTATCATTTCATGATCACTACAACCTAGGGTGCCCCCAGCCTTAATGTCCTCCACCAGTCCCTCTGTGTTTGTTAGTACCAGGTCCAGGAGTGCTCCTCTCCTTGTTGACTCAACAGGCTCAACATCATTGATGCTGAGCAACAATTGGCTCAACATCAGGGTCTGTCCTGCACCAGAAGCCCAAATCTTGGGACAGCACACCAGGAGTGGTCTCACTGGTGCCAAGCAGTGGGATAGGATCATTTAGTGCTTTTTGCTGGTCAGTGTTCCTCATATAGTCAAAAGGTCAGTGCTGTTATTTCTGCACTGTAAATAATTGAGATATCTAAGGAATAGGAAATTAATTGGTTTAAAAAACAGACAAAAAACTGTGAATGATAAAAGCCTTTTTTTTCTTTAGCTTTTGTAGCAGTACCTCTTTTTTAAAAAAGACATTAAGCTTTTTTAATGAGAAAAATTACCTAAATATAATCCTAATTAGAACTTTGGAAGCCTTTTTTTTGCCTTTGATGTTGCTTCATGAAGATCACAGACAGCAGAGTTTTGTTCTCACTTATTTTGAAATAAAATTGATGTTTTGAAAACTCAAAATTGAAATGCCAAAATAAAACCCCACATAGTTCACATAACTTCAAAAATTGAAACGCTATTAGGTAGTGAATGGGTGTATTGGCTCAGGGGATCAACTGTTAAAGTCAATGGGAATTCCTTTATCAACTCAGCTACCTGCTTCAGTGGACATCAGACTAAAATTTCTGAGTTTTATTAGAAAAATTTCTAATGAGTCATGCTAAAATGTATGGAAGTTCAGGCTTCCTTAATAAGACGTCAGGGTTGAAAGTAGTAGCCTTGCTAAAAAGAAGAAAGCATTTGTTCACTGTTTGTAAGATAATATGGCAGAAGCAGAATGACATAATTAACACAGGCACGATTCTGAAGAAAACTATGAACACTTCCTCTAAAGCATACTTTTTATATTTTATTGTGCCAAATTTACCTATTGGCTTTGTAAGCATTGCTGGGCTATTGGAGAAATACACAGCATAAGATTCTGACTGACTAAAGACATTTCTTCCATGATGTTTTCCTTCATTATGGTAATATCACTGCAAAGAAATTTGCAATTGCTTATTAGCCAAGTTTATAATGGTTATGTTATGTTGGTTATATAATATTGGTTATAGAAAACCCTTCAACTTAATAGAAGCTATATTTGATTTTCTCAAACCTGTGAAGTTCCATGCAACTTTGTGGCCCAAAGGAGTACTGAATTATAGGTGCTGTGTACAAATGTTACCATACCTCAGGAAAACTTTTTGGGTCCAATTTTTCCTTGTAATTCCCTCAATATTTTTATGAGGTAAATGAATCTCACTGTAGGTGAAACTGATATTCCTCATAAAAGGTGTAGCTCAGCTGAAAATCCTGAAACTAGAGAGAAGAACTAAAACATGAGATTATGAACTTCTGGGTACCTTCGAGACTTCAGAAAGCTTTTATATATCAATATATTTTATGCTGATAACTTTTGCCCTCAGTGAATTGAACTCTTTTGGAAGGAAGTTTTTGAGCAAAGACTTAGAGTCAAGGGTTTTTATGGGAAGTCTCTTTTTGACTAATTCTGTGGCAATCTTGTTATAAAAATTTTAGAATTTTTACTGGATATATTTTAATTCAAATGACATGCATGAAATTATACCAAAAAGTTATACCTTTGAAAATGAGACACATAACTTAGAATAGAAATGATATTGCTTCTAGGCTTTACTGATGCCTACCAAATACCTGCTTAATATTTCATTCTATCAGTATCAAAAGGTTTTCACTGATTAGAGGACCAACCCACAGTATTCTACCAAGTCAGTTCAGCTTCTCTTCCAATTATGTCCTTGGTGTCAGAAATAAATGATAAATAAGGCTCTGTAGGAGGAACATAATAGAATCCATCACTAATAAATGACACTGATATGTAGATGTCAAAGCAGCAGTTCTTGGATTAACAGATGTGGTGGCATCAGGACTATCAGCAGGAACACATTGTTTTGAGTTGCAGATGAGAAAATAATTCACAGATAATTATTTAACTGATGGTTTCAGCTATTTCTTTCTGTTCACAAACTGTCCTCTGTCTCTGCAGTTGTACTCCAAAGTCTTTCTTGCTACTACTCTTTATTCGGGGATAGAAAGGCCTGGGTGACCAGCAGTGAGGCTTTCAATCAGTCAAGAAGCAGCGAGAGATAGAAAGAGGTAAGGGCACCCTGACTGTTTATAAACTGTATTTTCCTAGGCCACATAGACCTTACTTGATTCAGGCTTGGGAGTGCTTTTATTGTCATGCTGCAGCATTGCAGTTTTGTCACATTAAGTGGTGGATTGTGTTTTGAAAGGGTCCAAGGTTTCATCAAGTGCTGTACCCTTCCATGTATGACCTAAATGCTTGCTTTCTGTCAAAATATGTAATAACAACAGAACAAAAGCAAAAAGATTCATGAAAAAATGGCCATGAAAATGTTTATAGGCAGGAAAGCAACAGTGCAAGCTGATTTTGTGCTGTCAGTTTCCTTGAAACTGTTGACTCCCTCCATTTTCCCACTTAAGGGATTGGACTCTCCTCTGGCAATTCAGGCTTCTGATAAGTGACAAGGGAGCTGTGGCTGATCACAAATGCTGCAATATAAAGGGGAAGAGAGGTACATAAAATGAAAGAGATTGTTTCTTCTCTGAGGGTAGAATAGCAAACAGATACCGTGATCTAAATAGGATGCAAAGGAATGATAAATACAAATAATTTGGTCATTTTTTCCTATATATTTACAGAAAATATCAATATTAAGAAACACAACACTGTGTGCTTTTACAAAGGAAATGAAGAAGACATTCTCAGATCTTGATTTAAATCACAGCAATATATAGTCTAGATATCTTTCAGGGAGTTAGGATACTTCACAAACAAAATCTGCAAGACAGCTAAATCCAGACCTACAAAAATCATTACCAATCTATTGACTCTTAAGCATTAATAGTTAACTGATAGCTACATCCTTCCAAAACTTCTCTAAGGCAGCTTTATCACCATAACACAAAGAAGGAATACTGAGATAAATAGAAGAGCATTTTACTAGTCATGTTTAAAGTTGGAGACGTCCATAGTTATTCAGAAATAAATGCAGTATGCTATTATAGATATACATAAAGTTTATTATCACAGTGATAAAAAATTGTAATTCAGTTGAATCAATTTAGTTGGAGTTTTCAAGCTATGATATCCTAGAAACACCAGTGTCGCACTGGAATGACACAACGTGTTTTAGTTCTGCTAAGATTTTTTGTTAAATGGCAAATGAAATATCTCAGAATTTATATTTCTTTCTCTGTTAATTATTTTAAATTTGCAAAATTACCTTTCCATTAAATATTATAATGAGAAATTCTTGTAGAAAGGTGTTCTAAAACAATTTGCTGTAAAATATAATTCCATAAGTCATGCTTTACATAATATTAATATGTTTTAAAATGGAGTGATCAATATGGGTCATTTGAGTAATTTGGTTGTAAAAGACACTATAATGAAAACTTGTGTTATAGTTTGGGCTGATTTACTTGAGAGATATGTTTGATACTTGGGAATATAAATATTATACATAAAATGATATTTAAAGTCATCTAAAATACTTTTATGAGAAGAATGTTTTTGGAGGAGGTTCAAACCAGTAACATTTTTCTTTTCCTTCTATCCCAAGTTCAAAGGAGAAAGACTTGTATTGCTATAGATAAAGGTTTATGTAAGAAACTTCCTGGAAAGGTCAAGTTTTGTAAATTTGAATTCCAGAACAGCCAGTGGGGAATTTATGTTACAACAAACCTGAAATTCTAGACACTCAGACTTAGCAGATAAAGTGCAAATGATCATAAACCCAGGCTCTCTTATCATTAAACATATGTCACTGCTTATTAACAGTGGATAACAGCAATGCAAAAAATGACAACTAAATCCAGTGGTGGCCACTCCCACTCAAGCCTCCTTTTCAGATTTATTATTAGCAATACTAATGAAAATTTGAGTACTCAGAAAATGATTCCATAAATGTCTACAGAAAGCAGAACTTAAACTAATAACTCAGACAGTCAGAGGAGGAGTGACATACAAATATTTATGAAACCAATGCCTCCTGCCAGATTCTTGCTTGTTCAGAGAGAAGCAAGGGAAGAAAAACTACATCAGCCTTTACAGACAGGGTTTTATGGATATTGCATTTTGATACTGTTGGGAACAAAACAATCTGATATATTTAATGTGGCATGGATTTTTCTTTGATATAAAGAACTAGACAGGTCTTCACAGAATCATACAGGACTATAACACTGCAGGACAATTTGGGCCGGCATGGACTCAGGAGTTCTCTAGTCTGGGCTGCTGCCCAGCTGTGTGGTCAGGTCAAGTTGCTCAGGGCTTCATTCCAGGGAAGTTGGAGACATCAGCACCACCTCCCTGGGCCTAGCCGTGCTGCCTGGCTGTTCTCATGGGAAAAAACTTTCCGAGTACTTCTTCAGATTGTACTCATGGTGAATGCACTTCCCAAAATTGTTTGGTATTGCTTAATCAGCAACGTTTTGTTATGTTGCATTACATTTCATTCTGCAGTCAATAGAGCCATGCACGATTGGCTCAGGCTATACACGGAGGCAGACTTAGTACTTATTCTGTGTTTAGGAGGACCTCAACAAATTTCTAGGCCCTATCCTAACTTGCAAGTCGTATTTTACTACAAGACAAAAGAGAATTTTTTAAGTGTTACAGATCAAACATTGTTAGCTCGTGCTTAGGCAACATGAATGTTGCATGTGGCAGACTTCCATAATAACTCGTAAAGTTTTCTCTTTGGGGGAATCCAAACACTTTCAGCAGACTAAGTCAAACTAGGAGAAGTAAATAGATTTAATTACATCTACTGTGCCAGCTGCCAGGCTGTGCTGAAATTGCTGTAGCAAGTATGACCTCATTCCAGTTGAAATATAGAGGTTAGCTTTACCCAGGGATGTCAGATGAGTTTTTGCAAGCAGAACCATACTTTCCCTGCTTACACCAAGGAGAAGGCACATTCCCCTGGCTCATAATGTGACTGAAACATATGTTTAAGCCGGGACTGAGCTCAAGGCGGTATGTCCTATTGAGAAGAAAGGTATGTTATAGCAGGCTCAGACACTGCTGTGAGACTGTAGTCACATCCGTCACTAGAAGATGATATGGACTTAACTGAGAAGTGGAATATGTGCATGATGGACCAGACCAGGCTTTTTAGGAGAATATAGCTCAGCTCTGTTCTCTTTTTCTTCTGAAATTTAAGAACAAAGTCTGTCTGCACTTATGAATGACAGCATAAAGTTCATTTCACCATGAGAAAAATAGGACAGAAGGTAAACTATGCCATGCATCTGTCTCCTCCAACCTCTTTTTTTTTGGGTCTTTATTTCAGAGACAATGAAACAATTCTAAGCACCAGTATCCTAACCACCAGCCTTCTTTCTTGGCACAATGTTCCTACTCTCTAGATCAGAAATATCAAGAAATAGTACTGTGAGCCTGCTGGTCATGTTGCTATGTCTCTGTGTCCCAACTTCCTCCAAAATTTGGAGGTCAGATGTACATCTGGTCAGTATTACTGCTGGTCCAGTCTGAACAAGAAGACAGAGCTTTGGGTTTAACGCTTAGATCGGTTGTGCTGACCAAAGAAGGGTTTAGCAATCATTTTAAATTCCGCATGCCTAGCAGGCAAGACAGCTGCCTGCTTTCTCCACCTCTTTCCTAGATTAACCACTAGTTACATATTTGGTATATGGGATCTAAGACAGCAAAAATTAAGAGCAGCAAGATTTCCCCTTCAAACTAGTTATGCTTGGTTTTACAGAAAAAAAAAAAAGAAAAAGAACAAAAAAGGCAAAAAAGGAAAGAAAAAAAAAGAATTTGCTGTGTTATTTTGTGAATTGTTGTGGTTTAACCCTGGTAGGCAGATAAGCCCCAAACAGTGGCTTGTTCACTCCCTGCAGGGAGTCAGAAATCCAAAACACAACACAGAGTGAGCTACTATGAAGAAAATTAACTCTACCCCAGCCAAAATCAGTACAGGAGTATAAAAGGGAAATAATGGTTTATTTCTTCACAAAGTCAAACTGATTTTTTTCATACATTATCTAAGTCTTGATCTTGGGAGCCAAAATTCCTTCTTTAACGTCTTGCTCTCTGCTGTCCATGTTGTACAGATACATACTCTGCTCTGCCCTCCCACATATCTGCTCAATTTTTTTCATGGGCACAAAGAAAGGAATCAATGCTGCAGTTAAGACTATCAAGACAAAAAAAGGACAAGCAACTAATGAAAAATCAACCAGTTTGATCTCTCAGTGTTTCAGAGAGCTTTTTCTTTTCATCTTTTGAGGAAATAATACTAATTATATTTAGCACTGAAAGAAATGCATTAGAAACAGAATGAAGACAACCTAATAAACATCAAAAAATAAACGACATCTTGATCCTAATATACCATTATGATACAGCAGATATATATATATATATATATACTCACACATTGAATTAAGGATCTTAATCAACACTATGTTTATCAAGATGTTAAGCATATTTACTGCAGATCTGCGCCATATGTTGGTGAAACATCAACAATACAATCAAAAAGCATGTAGGAGACTAGAATTTCGACAGCAATAATAGTTTTCTCCCTCTTCTAATTTGCACTAAATCCTTATGTTAGCTTATACAGTGTTCTTTGTCTGTTCCTGTACCATGACCGAACCATTTCTTCTCAGAACAACTTCTTAACAGTAATAAGCCATCAGAAGCTTTTATAAACTTAATGAATACTTCAGTGATCGTGATTACAAAACACTTCTGGAAATCAGAAATATTAACTTCCTATTAAATGCATGTCTTTAAAAGTTCTTTGTTATTATATTCCTAAGATCTTGTTGTTCTAAATTGGTCTAGGAAGGCAAGATATGTAAACTATTTTTTCTACCATAGTACATCTAAGATGGTTTAAAAGGAAAAAGTCTTTTTCTTCAAATACCTTATGTTCTTTTATTTTCACTGTAAGATTTCTAACAAATTGACAATAAAAATAAATTTCTTCTTCAGAAACCTCACCAGGCTGCATAGGTATGGTTACTTCCATTCAGTATAATTAAGCAGTATAACTAAACAACTGTGATAAGTTAGTGGCAGAAATCACTATAAGGCTCATCACTGCTGCATGCCAACTTTATGATCACTTGAAGACTGGTTTGAACGGACTGAAAACAAACAGAAGTGCTACCAGTGCAAAGTTTGCAGTCTTTATCTGGATGTTCTTCAAATAAGAATAAGGGCAATGTTTTGCACATTGCTGAATCATTTCTTCATTGCTCTCTGGAAATGGTACTGCTGTTGCTACCTTCCCACCATCACCCAATGTGTGATAGAGCTTCTTAGCTTGGGCTATTTGTTTCCGCTAAAGTAGGCCCTTGACTTACGAGCTGCAAAATAGAGCTCTAATGAATCTGAACTTGTAGAGAAAGAAACTGAAAGACCAAACTCCTGGTAACTAGCAAGCAATGTTCACTTTTTCTTTCAATATGCTCAGTTTGACCATCAGCTTAATATTTAGCACTTTTCTTTTTTTTTCTTTTTTTTTGAAACTCATAAAATAAGGTAAAATAAAAATGAATGGAAATTAAAGAAAATGCAGAAGGAATTGCATTTCTACTGCTCCAGCTGACCTATGTTATGATTTATGTTTTCCTTCTTGGAGGAAAAGGACAGCTCCAAGGTAAGAAAGAGATGCTGAATGTGGAAATATTTAGTAGTTTTCCAATAGCATACTTCAACTCAGATTCACAAAATCTTTATTGTAAAATAAAGCCTGAAGTAGGTGGAGGAAACTAAACCAGTAAGGGAGTTAACTGTGGGGAAAAGACATCTTTATCAAACAGCTGTGCAAGTCCTGACAGTGGAAAATATCAAATAGGTGGCCACGCCTGCTTTTTTCATGCATGTGGTCAAAGTATGAAAAAGAGTGCACACTTTCTTACCCCCAGCTTGAGAGCTATCTTTCTGCAGGGATGTGTGGCATATTTATACCATTTTCTTTCTTCCTGTGAAAGACCAGCTTGCAAGTCAGATGCCTACATGTCCCACTGGTGGCTTGAAATAGAATTCCAGCCTGCATTCTGTTTTTCAGAGTCTGCAGCTTGTATTATATTTTGGAGGACTCAATTTGACACATTTAAACTCAAAGGATATCAAACTTTATTTCCCTTGACAGCAAGAGTAATTGCTATGATGCTCAATAAGACTGATAGAGAAATTCAGATCTGTTTGCTTACCCCACTTTGTAGCACAATCTTTCCTGCAGATCAATGTTTTGATGGATGAATACAAAAAAAGGCATTTTTTTCTGGGATAAACACATATGGAGAGATCTTATCACAGTTAAACTGGTGAAAATCTGCCCCAACTGCAATGAAGTCAAACCGTTTACCTTGGGATTACAACATAACCTCTTATGTGAGATGATAAATAGTGCAGGGGTGCTTACAAAGTTATCTTTTCTCCCACCCTTGTATAGCTTTCAAGAAATTTAAATTTCCCTTTATATGTTGAAAATATCTGTTAAAGAAATATGCATCCTTTCTTAAAATACTTAATAACACACGCATCTTACATTTTAAGCAAATCTTCCATAGTGAAAAATGAAATGCAGCTAACTCCCCTCCATTGATGAGGTTTGTTCTTTCCCACTGATCCTCTGACTGTATCATAGATACTACTGGTTCACTTGTTGTAGAGGTCTAAGAAGTAGAAGGCATGTATTTCTATACAGAGACAGAAAAACACATCACAAAACGCAGTCAAAACATATGTCAATTTGTGTCTGTTCCCCACACAGTACAGAAGGTGTTTGGATTATCAGTAGAAGCACAGGACAGTACTGCGGAAGGCATTTTTCTTCCCACTCCTGTGATTCTGGCTACAAGAGAGAAGCAGCTGCTGGGAAGACTAAAAGCAATAGTAATATTCGTGATTCCTAAATATTTTTCTTTTTCCTTCTTCTTTTTCTTTTTTTTTTTTTTTAGTGTGTGGGTTGTTTAAATCTCAAAGTATACAGTTTCTTCTGTTGGGCTGACACAATAGTAACTGTGAGATGTTGACATCAGTTCTATCAGTTCTTAGAAGATGATTAAAAAACTAGTACAGTTCTTCATTTAATCCATCCCCTGGCAATCTAAAAAGTGTATAAAACACTGAAGTTTTTGGGGCTTAATTTGTATGTCAAGTTAGAAATGAAATAAACCTTAGGAAAGACACCTTAATACCTGAAACTTTACTTCCATTCTCTGATGAGTGAGAATATTCCAGCTTCCAAAGGGGCACACAGTCAGCTCCACAAGTGAGCAGCCTATATTACGTCCACTGTTGATCCCCTCAAAACAAAGAAAAGAGCCACGACTCTTTGCATTTACTTACTTATCTTGGAATTGGCATTTCAACAAGAAAGCTGAATGGAATTTTGGACAGTTTAATGAAAACAACCTACGCATCTACCCTTCAACAGGCTACCCTAAAGAGGATGAGGAAAGATCAGTGTAATTTATAGGGTCAAACCAGCAATCATTACTGCAGATGTGATTTTCCTAATCTGGCTATACTATCTGACAATGGTACCACCTTAACAGGTTTATGTTTTTTCACTGGATGGCAAACACCAAAACCTCAGGTCTGATGTGTACTTCCCAATATGACTCAAGCAAAGTTAATTGTTCAAGTTACCTTCACTGACTTTTAAAAAAGTTACCCTGTTTATCTCTCCCACATAGTTCAGAATTGGTTGATAAATTTATAAGTGTCAGAAGTTAGGATAAATAATCTCTGCAGATACACAGTAATAAGCAATTGAAAGTGGTAATTTCTTTAGCTGGTGCAGTTATTTCCAAAGCAAGGTACGTCAGTCGCTTCAGAGAAATCTAAAAGCTACTAAAAAATTGCAGTGGTTGTGGGTCATTCCAAAAGGTGTCCTAACAAGCAGACCAAGTCAGGGTCAACCCTTACTTCTGTAAAAAGAAAAGGTTATAATAGGACAGTCCATAATATTGTACAGGTATACTTGCAAATGGAATGGATAATAACATTTCTGCTGCAGCAATAGTCAAACAGTCCAAATGTAACATGGCAAACAGCGATAAAGGGGAAAAAATGGCCTATTTGCCAAGGTCCTACACCCGAGCTGTGACAACACTAGTTACAGAACTTGCATATCTTGCTTCTTTCCAGTTACCAGGCTTGATCTATTGTACGTGGGAAAGGAAAAGCTGATAATGAAAATTAGAAATTCCTCAATCCTCACTTTCTGTTTGTAGTTAGATCAAGCCAGTATTAAAGGCAGAATTGATATATCTGAATCTTTACAGAAAATGCTACAGCTTAATAAGGTGAGTTCCTTTTTTAGCTGAATTTCTGTTATCACACTTGCAGGTCTGGATGTGAAATTACAGTGCCATTATTGTTATCGCTGTTCTTTATCTGTTGAAGGACATTTGAGCTAAATCGGTGCAAAACTACTGTGACAAATTCCAAAACCATGGTTACCTCACCTGACTTCATATCTTATTAAAAAAATGAGGGTTCTGCTACTCCTCTCGGCAAGTTTTTCTGAAGCTTAATCTTTTTAAGACTTTCTAGGAATATTAGACTTTTCCTAACTGGATTTTCCTCTTAACCGTAATATTTTACTGCAAACAGTCCTTGTGATCTCTTTTTACTTACCACTGTGTTTTGAAATACAGACAAAAGACAAAAACCTTTGCCTTACTGCACGACAGCTTTTTCCCCACCCTCTGGACTAACTTGACCCAGTTCCACAAATTTTGTTAGCTAATCCAACATTTGCAACTTCATCGCAGTTTACTTTTAATAACTCTTTTTCTTTCTGCTTTGTTTCCCAATCTGTCCTCGGTCCCTTGCCCAGATTTCCTCTGTGAATTACCCTGCTCCTTCAGCTCTTCAGCCACTGTCATTCTGTTTCACTTTAGTTCACATTCATTCACATAAGTGCATTGAATTCATGTCTACACATCACAGTTTACTTAAAGTTATGATTTACTGTTTCTTGTCATCAAATCCCTACATTTCATCATAAAAATCCAGCAGAGTTCAAAGGAAACAGAAGTGTATTAAAAAGTTGTCAGTTGAAGTTTTCAGCTTTGCAAATAGAATAGGTTCCCTCCTCAAGTGGGGTCTTGAAAAATTATCTTTGTAAGCAACAGTTTTGTTCATGTTTCTGGCAGGAATGTTCATGTTTCATGCTCAGAAGAACATAGGTACAAACGATCTCTTATTAAATATACCATGTAGCTGTAGCTTTAATTCCCTTTAAAATTATCTAATCTGAAAAAGAAAGTATCTCAAAATATTCATTAGAATAGGAATAATGGGATTGCTTTCATCTTCACAGTCTTTTTGTTTCCTGTGAACATTTGTACAAGAGCCATTTGGTCTTCAAAACCATTCTAAGAAAAGGCCACATGATGTAATCCTTATTCAGATGTGTCAATGCAGATGCTTAAAACTAGTATCTCCAAAGTTATCATAAAATCTCTTTGATCTTACTACTGCAGTTGAAACAAGTTTAAGTTCTCCACTGCAAGAGGAAAAATAATGCCCTGTGATTTGTTATGCAAAAGAAGCAAATGGTCCATGTCTTTAACATGTGTAACCGGGAGCTGGTGTGTTTTTATGAATAGTGTAAAAAATGAGTACTGGTGTAGTATTCAGTAGTTCATGTTACACAAGAGAGATAGTAAATATAATAAATGAGTGTCCTTTTCTACTCTTCGCCATGATTCTTAGTTCCCCTTGAGCCTTCTCTCTTCCTGAAGTAATCCCCTCTGTCTGGCTTCAAGTGCTGTCCACACCCAATCTTGCATGAGTTTATTTAAGCATTCTTTTTAGATACTGGCATTTTTAAGACTGAGAGTTACACTGGTCAAAATGTAGAAATGAATATTTCTGACCAAATAACAGCATTTGTGGAAGGTAAAATACATCAATAGAAAATTCACTCTCAGAAGAAAGGATTTTGTGAGGACTACACGGATCAACCTTTGCTCTACCCTGTTCTGGAACTTCTCCTGGAAAGCTGAACTCCAATTTTGGAGCTGTAATGTTGAAACAACTAGTTATGTTGCGTGAAGAACCCAGATCCTGAAGCTCCCACACAGAAGACATTCAAAGCAAATGCGGGTTTTTTTCTTGTCTATAAGGACTAAGTTTTCAGAAGTAAGAAAAAAGTCTGGGAATGGATGGACAAGAAAAGCAGAGTAAACCAAAGGGAAATAAAAAGGGAAATAAAAGCATTGTATTAAAACCTGACTTCTTTCTCCCCTTCTTTTATATTTCATCCAATATCTGTTGTTTCCATAAGTATTTCAGCGATGACCACAGGTGGCAGCAGTCTTCCTTGGGAAAGATCTGAGTTAAGATATCATGGTCTCCTATAATTATACAGGTATCCACATATAGGAGAAAGTTGCTTTCCACCTCTCTTAAAAACAACCATTGCTTCAAAATAATGAGAGGGCTTCTCACATTGATGAGTGCAATATCATTCTTAAGAATGAAACCAAACCATGACTTCGGAATGATAAAGTAGACTAAAAACTTGTTTAGAGAAAATTTTATTATGCTGTGATATACACAGTATCTCAGATCTGTGCTGCCCTTTGCCAGATGACCATCATCACAAACAGATCGAGCTATTCCCCTTGCAACTAAAATCTTTGTCTCACTGAAAATGCTTTATACTTTTTGTTTTTCAGTCCCAAAATATTAGTGTTTTTGAATTAACTAATTTTTCATTCACTTTTATGACTGACAAAGTAGACACATTTCTGTTTTGGGAGACATTCCTGGTGTCAAAGTGAATATACTGTTTCTTTTTCACTGCAAACTGATTTTATTCTTATTTCACTATTTTAAACTGTTAAATTAATATATACAGGCAAAGAAATTTAATAAATTTGAAATAGTCTAAAACCAAACCATGTTGGTAAATTCATGACCCAACTGTATAAAAAAAACCTCTACCAGTGTCTGCTCAAAATATAAGACTTGTGTAGGTTGGGTATTTTTTCTTCTTTGGGTTGTTTTTGTGTTTTTTTTTTAAATGATCTGGTGAGTACCACCATAGGGCAAATAATTCTCAGAAGTGAAGCATGTAAAACTGACTCTTTTTTGAGAAAAATCTATATCTTTCAAATTTCAAATTGTTCAGATCATAATGATCAGCTTTATTCTTAGACTGCCCCTCCCCTATCAATTTATATTAAGCCTATTAAAAAAGATACATAAGAAACCGAACAAATGTGACTGTCTGGAAAAATATTTTTATCCTGTTTTCTACACTTCATAGAATCACAAAATCAACAAGATTGGCAGGCACCCCTTGAGGTGTCTAGTCCAATCCTAGTGGTCAAGTAGAGTCTCCTATGGCAGATTGCTGAGAAGTGTGTCCAGTCAGGTGTTGAATATCTCCAAGGATGGAGACTCCACAGCCCCCTCAGCTCATAGATTTTTTTTTCCTTAAATATCTTGTAAGAAGTATTCTTAAAAGATAGACTCACTTTTATATACAAATTATATTCTGCATATAGATATTGAATAAAAAAATATTCATGTTAAGGAAAATTAAATTATAAAAATAACAAGACTGCTAGAGATCACGTTCCAAATTTAAATATTTTTTTTGCCCTGATGAAATACTTTGATATCTGTGAGATACCTTCTGTTTTCCCTCTCTAGAAAACTACTTTTATCTTTATAAATGTGAATAAGCAGAACTGCTTTCACTGTGGCAATTTCTGTTACAGAATTGTGCAGAAATAATGCATTTAATGAAATATCCTTTTTTAGTTCATTCAGGCCATTAGTTCATCTTTTTTCTTTTCTCTTTACTCTTAGTATTACTTCATTCGTTTTTCTTGCTTTAAACTCAAGCTTCTCTGTCATTTTCAAAGCTCTCTGTAGCAACATGATACCTTCATTTTGATGTTTATCCTTTAGTCTCCTGTCTACACAAGCTTTCTTTTAATTTCAGGGTTTTCTTCATAGTCCAACATGCTCAAAAAAGCTTCCTTGCTAAACTTTGTTATTCTTCTACTCACTCATTCTTGTAAACACTTCCGGAAACCTACCTGTTCTGGAAAAAATCTTCAGTTATACTGGTATAAGTATTACAGCATGGTTAATGCTTCAGAATAGTATTTGTCAGTATTGTCAATGTTAACTTGAATGAATTTGCATAAACTATTAGATGCTCCTTTTGTAATTATTCTTGCTAAATAAATCAGCAAAGGAATATTTTTTGAATCAGTGAATTTACAGAAGACATGCACTAAATTTCAGAATTCTTAATTCTTGGATATAGAAGGGTGCTCAAATACTGTTGAAATAATTCATAATTTTGAACAGACATCTCTTCACATAACGACTCTGAGGTTAGGAAGCTTTATCCCCATATTACACTTAGGAAACTGCGACACATTAGTTAAATCTACATTTCTAAGTAGGACAGTATCAAGGACTATTTTCTGTCTGTGAAGATGCATGGTGGGAAGGCCACCCTCCCTGCACTGTAGTGAGTCTAGTCTTGTGTGTCTTATAGGCCTTGGTGACCTTATGAGCATAAGGTTTAATGATTGGTTTTGTGGTTTTTTTTTTCAAAGTGTCTGAAACAGTGGGAGGCCACACAGCAGCTCTTCAGAGTAGCGTAAAATGAGTATGTATTGCATTAATGAAGGCATGAAGAGGCATGCAAAGCCTTTTGGATTAATATTGCAGGACTGCACAGGGTGGAAAAGACTAAAATAGATTTGGACTAATCCATTCTACTTATTATTAATAGTCCCTGGCATGTGCCAAGAAATATGAGCTTTGCCAAAATTGCCAAGAATCTGGTTTAAAATTATAAGGAGAATTAGAAGACTAGTAAATAAAAATGTTTGATCTAATTCTACTTATATTAAAGAATCAGCAAAAGAGTGTTGGTAGGCTCATAGGAAATCTGTGGCAAAGCAAAGAACTCTGTTAGGTTTTCCAAACTTCGAACAAAAGTCTTAAATGTGTCCTCAAAATCTTACCTCAGGCTTAAGTGCAGGCTCCTGTTTGTGAGATGGCATGGAAAAAAACTCAAGTACAAATGACACTTCATAAATACTCGGCTTGGGAGTCCGAGCAGAAATGCTTCAAGTTCTATATATAAAGGTGCTAGCAGAAAAGTTACTCCGGTTCATGGCACAAAGAAAAATCACACCACATGCACATCATTTCTTTTGGGTAATTGATGTGAGTAATGTGGGCAAAGTAATGGCACTTAGCTGGAGCTTAAATTCTATTGGGAAGTCTTGCAAGAACAACTGTATTTGCAAATCCTAGCAAAACATGTCAGTCACTCCTGGCAGTGAAAGAAGGAGGTTAGTATGTTATTGAAAATAAAAGTTGCTTTTCAATGCAAGTGATTTATCCAGGTCCAAACAGCTCAATGCATTTATTCTGCTTTGCACACAGCCAACTCTATAGTGCTGTTGTCAGTTTTCCTCTACTCTTCCCTGTCCCTATAGTGAACTGCTGGGTTCATGGTACAATAAATTACATGACACTGAATGCTCAATTAATACATGCGGTAATAGCTCAGAATATGATGTTCTGGAGGTGGACTACAAGACTTAACCTACCAATAAGTATTTATTTAAAACTGTACACGCAAGAGGTGTTTCTTTTTAATTAGTTTGGTACTCTTTTGTGTTTAGTTTCGGTTTGACAATATGTTAAGCAGTTGCTGAGCAAGAGGCTAGAGACTTTCTGAGAGACAGAAAGAGAAAAGGTTGTGTTGGGGGTTTCAAAGTAAATTGTCATTCTTATGCTTGATTCTGTAACTGCTTAATAGAAAAAAAAACCAAGCTCTTTCTGTACAATAGCTTCTGAATGATTAGCTGGTAGGTAGTAACCACAAATACATTAGAGATTCACTTGGCAATAAGAGCAGCATGTTCCTGTTATGATCATTACAGTACAGAGGAAGTCTGGTTATGTATGCAAGTAATAAGACAAACTAAAATGCCGTTGACAGATATTAGCAAATAACTACTGTGTTAAGCTCTCATATCATCCTATGATTTCGCTTTCTACTGTGTTGCAATATATCAGCTTACTAGTTCCTACAGATCTTCTATGAGATTTCCTAAACTAATCACTCCCAAGAATTACATTAATTTTGTGTCAAGTTTTACGAGTTAAAATAATCTTTCATACAAATAAAAAACTGCCCCTCTTTGGTTTACGAAGACAGAGTGTAAATATTACCAGTTCACTTCAAATTACCTGAGTTGTGTTAAAATTTAGTTCATGTTAGCTTCCACTATGAGGATTCATCCTAGACTTTGCTGCTCAGTTACACTCAGTATCTAGCTCCAGCTGAAATGGGGTTGCTTCTACAAAGCATGATTTCATGTTGTGGAGATGTACATTAGCATAGCTATGGAGTTGTTACAGGCTACTTCAAATGACAATGAATCACCTCCAGAAATGCAGAGTCTCCAGAACTGTGGGAAATTACGTTCCACTCTTTTTCTGTTGTTTCTCACAATTCAAAATGGATCATGGATTAAAGTAGTATGTGTACCACTGAAATGGCAGAAATGATGTTAATATACCCTTAATTATTAGCAGGTTCTCAGAACTTATTGTCAGTGTTTGACTCCAGATAGTATGATGTGATTAGAGAGTGAGACCATTTTTCTTTGAACTCTTTACTAACTCCTATCCAGAGAAAATATGTGCGCTGGTGAAACCTGTGGAGGGATATGCAGAAGGAAGTCCAGGTTTTCATAGAGGCTAGATGTATCCCACATGCTATAAAGGAAGCAGCAGGAGACCTAAGCTCTGAACTTAGAAACTAGGATTCCACCTGCCTTTGTACAAATCACTTACACCTTTGTCCCAGCACAACTGTAGCAGAAACCTGTGCCTTGCCCAAAGCCAACTTGCTGCATTCAGGTTGTGTTTTTATGTCTGTGATTTAACTTTCACCACAGCTGACAGATGCAAGTTGTCCGTTTTCCACTTGCTGTGGTGCTGTGGATAACTATACTGAAACTGACATTTGCATTTTTATTTATTTCTTTGTGAAGCTTCTTGACATTCAGGCAGAGAGTTATTTGTGTGCTGGGCAGGCTTAAGATGCGTAAAGGAAGTAAAGCAGCTGGGCTGGTTCACTTACTGAGTGATGCAGGCCACCGCTACGCAACAGGGAGCTTCAGTCAGAAAGCTTCAGTGATGCCCCAGTGCTGAAGCAATTTCCCTGTCATGCATCCAGGTTGTGGATTTCTCATGAGCTATGATTGACACATAGTTATATGCCTTAGTCACCTTTGATGTGTGTCTGTGTCCATTTCTTGAGGAACTTAACAAAACAAGGAGATGAATAGGCAGGGTAGAAAGCTTAAACTTTGGGGGTGTTGCTTGTGGAAGAAAGCAGCAATTTATTCTGTGGTAAGAAAATGTTAGCTAGAAAGGAGAAAACAGTACTTGTCAAATACAATAAGAATCTGTCTTTCTGGGGTCCTTGAAGAAGGTTCTTTTAGAGAAAAGTGCACAGCTTTAATACCTTATCTGTCTTTCTTCCAAGTCCAGATGGAGGACTCTCTTTCTGTGTAGTTAAAGTCTCATAGATATTGTCCAACATAGCTTATTATACTACGGACCTGGAAATTTTGGAAACTCCCCTGTCTGTATGCTAAGCACTTTCTCCTATCCCATATACCATAACATGTTATCAACATTAGGTATATAGTAACTAAACCTTCTCAAAAAGTATGATATAAGCAGCTCTTGTTACCTCCTTTGCTTAAGTAAGGAAGCTGAAGTATATTCATTTTAAGAGCACTTTAAAGCCATAAAGGAATGTTAAATCTTGAAAGAAATTCTAAAAGAGCTCAACATTCCAAAATCATGTCACATATTCATGATATTTGAGATTTTTAGATATTTAATGCAAATTAATATGGCCCTTAAGAGGCTTTAGGGACCTATAGCTCATTCACTTTCTTTTTGGAAGTAACATTTCCTTAACCATAAAGTATTTTCAGTGTCACCAAATAGTTCTTATGAAATATTTCTTTTGAAATATTTGTCCTTCAGATCCCAGCATCATATACTTGATTTCATCCTGTGGATTTTCTATACCACAGTTTAGCTACTTCTATTTCAGTCTGCTCTGACTGTCACAGCGTTTCTGAACTTTCAATCTGAGACAGTGATTCGGCATTCTGAAGACTGGTCTGCCCACAAGCATTTCGTGTACCTAATCTTGATTCAGAATTACTTACTGAGGCCTGCTGCATTAGCTGCAACTTGACAAGGGGCTGTGGTGGAAGCTGGGCTTTTGACATGCTCTGGTTTCTTTTGTTATGGTATACCAATGGTGAAAAACAACGAAGGATGAAAGATGTATGAGCAATACATCTGATTTCAAACTGAGATTAAAAAAGTTGATTTAATTGTTCTAGTATTAATATTATTTTGCAGGTTTGGAACTGCATTTTGATTTTTAAAACAAACGTTTACATTGTGCTTTATGTAAAGCTCCTGGAAAATTCTGTGATCCTGTGAAAATAAGGACCAATACTTTGCTTTCAGCAAATGGACGTTTAGAGTTACAGGAATTCCCCAAAACAAATAACATAGGGTATTTTCAGAAGATAATACAGACCGCAGGAAAGCATACTCAGTTAGTGCAAGCAATGCACTTACACATTGGTAGGGCTAGGTGTGTCCGGATAAGTACACTACAAAATGAAAAATCAGAGGTTGATGAAATAGCAAGGGATTTGATGGCAGAAAATAAAACTGCCCAGAAAGACACACTACTGCACTTGAACAGTTTCTAGAAGACTTTTGAAATCACAGCAGCAGCAAAGATCAAAGCAACATGTACTTTAGGCTAAGCATTAATATTCTAGCATTTGCATATATTTTGTTGATGGCTGAACTTCAGTCTCATGGCTCTGAAGTCAGCGTAAATGTGTAAGGTGTGTGTGTGGGTAATTTCAGAGACACTGTGTTGGACACCAGGGGATTACGGACTGATGCAATTCTTTGGACCCTGAAGAATAACTTCAAAGTGGTCTTTCAAAAGAGCATTATAGAAATATGCGTTCAGAGACTTTGAGAAGTGGTGTGAGTCCAGTTTGCTGATTATTCAGTTTTCTTTACCTGTCTGCCTTCAGTCTCAGCACCTTGGCACTTCCAGTTTTTGTGAAGGCATCCCTCAACAGTGCAAGGGACAGAAGTCCCTTTTGTCAAAGAGTTGTCAAACAAGTACAACTTGCTTTGTACTGAGAGAAAGATGGGATTAAATGTCATAACTTATTAAGGCAAATTAAAAGCATACAAATTATCTTTCTTCAGCTTTTACAAGTGAAACAAAGGAGGAAAACATAAAATGAATGTTTTACACATTCATGGAGAGAGCCCTTTTCCAGCTCAGAGAGCATGGATTTCTCCTCTTGGGGCATTAGAGCTGTGGCAGCATGACTTCTAGCAGTGACTAATGCATTGTCTTCTCCAGGTGACAACCGAGTAAAGGGGAAGGAAAGAGTAGTACAAAAATGTTGTTTTTTGAAAGACAATGATTAGGAAGGTTAAGCACTCCATGGGTCTCCTTCTTATCCTAGCTATGGGAATAAGTGGCCTGGGTCATCTCCAGACGGTTGGGATAAACAACAGAGAGAGTGACAAAGAGACCAAAGAGCCATCTGCTATGTCACATATGCAAGGTTTGGGACTTCACAGCAAGGTCAGATCTGTCAACCAGCACATGCCACAGAGCAGAGTTTCCTTTTTAAGAAATAACTTAAAGACTGATATGTAGAAGATTGGGAGATTAAAAAAAAAACTAAAAGAAAAAAAAAACAAATTACTTGAAATCAAAAGAAACGGTCAAAGAAAAAATAAAACTTTTCAGAATTAATATCTTTGCTCAGCAACATTTTTTCCTTTTTTTTTTTTTAAATTCATGTGCAAGTCCCAAACCTTATCCTTCACAAGATTTTACCAATGCAACTAATATATTTCCAGGTGATACTCCCCACTTTGTCCCTGGCTCTGCCCTATCTCCTAAAATAGAATAGAATAGAATAGTTCAGTTGGAAGGGACCTACAGCAATCATCTAGTCCAACTGTCCTAGTGCGGCTTTTTGGCAAACTGTGAAGTTTCCACAAGCTCCTAAGTGGGTGGAGAGTACTCAGGAGCCACCTGAGGGTGGAGTACCTGACATTTTCTGGAGCATCACTTCCTGGAAGAAGAACAAAACCCAACAAGACCACTGGGTGATACCTCATTCCTCGTTCTTCTCCAGAAGCACCTAAAGGTTATTCGTCTATGCTAACTAATGCAGCTTGATCTGACTATATAACCAGTGTTATCCAGCACATTACAGAAAGCTAGTTGCCTCACCCTATGGTAGGTATTGCAGGTCAGGAGGCCTAATTATGCCTTGGAAACTTCTCAACAGCTTTTTGTCATCTTTCCAACCTCACAGGCAAGGTGGTAAGCATTCTTTTATTTTCCTTGGAGAGATGCAAAGTAGAACAATAATTGCTTGGCATAACTAATAATACAGTTTAAAGTAATTTTTTATTTTTTATTTGCTATTGTATTTTATTTTCTTTTTTTTGTTTTTATATTTATTCTGAAAATATCAGTTGACTGCAAGCTTAGGACACAGCTTTTACAGAAGGATCAGGAGGCAATGAAGAGTAAAATGATATACACCCAATTTCATATTCCTCCAAAAAAATGAATAGGTCTACTTCTATGGTTGTGATCAGAGAAACAGTAGCACCAAAGTCTTTCCCAGGTTCAGACTCTTTCCTGAGGTAAGATAAGGTGGTATCCCTAGGACCAAAAAACTTAGATGAAAAAATTAGCTACAGAGTCATATTTTTCCCTAACAAAGCAAAAGGGAATTCTGTGCACTGGTAAGAAAGATGAGTTGTGAAAGATATCAAATCCAATTGCACAGAAATGGATGATAAAATAGCATGTTCTCATGCTGATTTTCCTCTGCTCTCTGATGGGCTTTACAGCTGTTTCCTAGTGTTTGATACTACAAGGAAATCCTATGTTGGAGAACTTTGCCCTGTCAGTGGGAACAGTCAATGCTGTCATCTCTGCTGCGAACCCAGACAGTGTTTTCATTACCTTTCAAAATGCACATTCACATGTCAAATCCTGCAAAATTAATAATTTATGCAATGAAATGAGGTTGGCAGAGATGAGGCTGCATGCTTGTCCCCTGGCATCAAGGTAAACAAACCCAAAACTTCATTCACGGTCTGTCCTGACCACCTCTCAAGGCTGGCCCAGGGCAAGCATACGGCACGCTTTCCCAACAGGCACTTGGCCAGGGGAGGACCTTCTGTCCTGTTCTAAGGCCTATGCACTGTCAGTTTTGTCAGCTACTGGAAGAATATACAATTTCTGTGGTTTGCAGAACAGGGAATGGTGATACATACCTTAACATACAAAAAATTCAAATGAGAATAAATTTTTCACAAATTAAGAAAATGTCTGTCAACTCTCTTTGTTAATAGAGCTAATTCTCAAAAGGGAGGTAAGTACAGTATTAGCAGTTGAACAGGTAGAATTTTCTCAGTAAATGCTATTTCGTACAATTGAAAAGGGGAGTTTCAACTATGTCTAAATTCCTTTGGACTCAGAAAACTGAGGCACTGCTTGACAGCTTTACCTTTTCCAACTCTGTACTAAGAAAAGCTCTTCATTATACTGTTTTTGTAAGACTGATAAGACTATTGAATATGACTATCCTAATGTATATTTTTTTGCATATGAAACAAGCCACAAGTTTTCATGCTTATGCTAGAAAGCACTAATTAACCATGCTTGTTACTGTCTTACAAATTAGAGGGGAAATCATAGAAAATTTCATGCAAGGAGTAATTCAGGACAAACCTAGCTTCATTTAACAAGAAACTCCAGGACAGAGTTGTCACATGGGAAAACGCAAGGTTCTTTCTTAAATATTTGATGCATTATGCCAAATAAATACAGTATCTGGAAGCCTGAGTTACCTCATTATCTTAGAAAATAAATTACAGCTGTTGTCACTATGCCTTCCAGACTACATCTATGAAAAAAGTGGTGACTAAATTGTGACAGTCTATCATTGCTTGCCACACATGTGAGGCTTCATCAAAATACACAGTAATGTTTGGTTGGGATTTTTTCAACAACTTTGGGAACAACCTTAAAATATATTTTATGAAATAAAGACTGGACCAAATCACTGAGTCAGGGATGTAAATAGCAAACACATTTTTTCTCAAAAATTCAGTTAAATGGGTTTAAAATCTTATGCTAAAGTCCTGAATTTCAGCACAGAATTTGGATTCACTGGGACAATTTACACTCAGGTGAATGCATACCTGTCTACTGCAGCAAGATGAAACACATGCTTGTGTCATCACACAAACTGTAAAACAGCTGTCCTCGATCAGCCCTCAGTATAGCTATGCTAGGAGTCTTGAAACCTTTGAGCCTAGCTGAACGTAGGAATAGGACAGTTTTTGGATCTTAAAAGCTTTAGGCTGGGACATACCTAGTTGAGATACAACTTACTTTCCCCACAAATGTAAAAAGAAGGCCTGTTAAGACTGCCTTACCCTTTATGAATGAGAAGGTCATGGTTGACTAGGACAACTATCATTTTCCGAAACTAACCTCTCGCTTCCTTGATCTTACCTTGAATGTGCTGCAAAAGTCATTCCTTCAACTGCAGAGTCAGGCAAAGTTAAGGGCATAATGTGGTTTCTCTGACATTTTATCATTATTATCAAGAAATACTTACCCGATGCTTCTGCTTACTGACCTAATGTGTTATCAACCGAGGATATCATTCTATTAGCAAGAATTTATATGAAAATATTTTACCAAGAATGTTTGTATTTGTTTTATTGATGAACAATCCAGATTAATATATTTTCTAGTTTTCAATGTTCTTTCAGAAAGTTAAGAAAGAATATTTAGGAAAATATTTTCTTGTTAGAAATAGCAAAATAATTGTTGTCACATTTAATTCCTGAGGGCAAGCTCAGACAATACTGGTTTTACTTTGTTATTATTATTGTATCTATTCAGGCAGAAGTCCAGTTGTGGAAACTTCAAATGAAATAAGCATCTGGTGGAAACAGTGAGGACACAACCCAATTTGCATTTCAAGATTTTCCAGCTTAAATAGACAAAAGACAATGAAAAATTATATTCATTTTCCCTGTTTTACACATGGGAAATGGGCTAAGTGCAGTGACCAAGTAGATAATGGAAAGAAACTTCAGTTGGATTTACACTGTCCCAGAACCTGCTGTAAAACACACAGCTAACTTTCCTTCTGTGTATGTGTTTTCTGTTTTAAAATCAGTTATTTCATGGTTTACTTTGAGCTCCTTCTAGATCCTGAAACTCTAATAAATGAAAGGTATTCCACACTTCACCAGGTGCTGGAGATTGAGTCAGGTACTCCTCACTATATACTTGAATGGGTTGTGGGACTCAGGATCTGTTTTAATTTGTACAATGCCACATCTTCATATTCTGTAGCTGAGATTTCTTAATTCAGATGATGTAAAATTTCCATGTCATCAATTTTCAATCCACTTTTCACTGACACTTGGGGCTTGTTACTCATTCTTAAAAGTTTTGCCCATTTGTTTTTCATCTCCTGTATTACAGTTTGAGTAAAGCACTGGTTTTGTTAGTCATGCAAGTTGAACATCACAGGAAACGGATTACAGCAATGGCATAATTTATTTTCTGTTTTATTTTCCTTTGTTTTGTTATTTTTTTTAAGTTTAATTTTTTCCAGAGGTAAAAATTAAGTCCAGAATAGTTGCTATCCCATCCCTGGAGGTGTTCAAGGCCAGGCTGGATGGGGCTTTGAGTAACCTGGTCTAGCGGAATGTGTGCCTAGCTATAGCAGGAGGTTGGAACTAGATGATCTTTTTGGTCCCTTCCAACTCAAACCATTCTGTGATTCTATGTAAAAACTTAGCCAAAAGTAAGATATGAGCACTTAAAAACATCTGTCTTAAATAATGTTCAACATCAATAATTCTTAGCTGTCAAATAGCCTGGGAAGAAGAAATGCTGTTGTTCCTGAAGTTCTAAACTCATTTTAGTTCATGTGGTTCCAAGGGGAAAAAAAAAGAAAATCAGACGTTAATCTTTTTGCTGCACCCTAGTCAGGAATCAAAAAGGACAGAGCTGAAATGTACTTGTTTTCTAGAATTAATACCTGGTGCTACTTTTATTTTCGGTCATAAGTTTTAGGATTTAGTCAATTCCATAAATTGCAAAAAATGAGTGATTATGTTTTAAAAGACAAAGGTATTGTGATAACCAAAATGACTGCCAAGGCTGGTTCATTGTCAATGTCAGGAAGAGCTACCACCAATTCTAATTTAGCCTCACACCCATGCAACTACCAAGTATGCCATACATATTTTCCAAATGAGCAATTTATCTCATGTTTTCATTATCGACTATAATTTATTATTTGCTTCTCTTCACAGAAAGGAAAAGGATGTGAAGCGACCTATAGCATATAGCAGAATCTCTGTCCATAACTGTTATTGGAGTGGTACTCTAATAAAATGTAGGTGTTCACATAGGAACTCATGAAAATTTTAAATGTAATAGTAAACAACGGGTGAAAATTGAATAGTCTAGCTTGTTTATTTTAAAAAGAGGAAGGTTTTTTTTTCCCTTGAAGATAAATGTAAAATGTTTTCCTGAAGCAAGCCTATTAGTTTCAGTAAATCACTGGCAAAAGATAAAATGATGCTACAAGTAGGCAGGGAGATAGAGGGAGGGACACTAGTACTCAGAGAATGCTAGTGTAAACACCAAAACTTAAGAGAAATGTGATTCACAGGATATATAAGTTCTGTTATCATTGCTGTGGATTGTGACTATTACTATTAGTCCAGTGGGATAATACATTTCACAGGGCAGATAGTTTCTGATTGAAAGGAGTGGACATACGACATGACTAATGATGGATAGTAAATACATTATAGGAGTCAAATTCAGTTATGGTTATCATACTATTTGGGACAAACAACTTCATTTGCTTACAGAGATGGGTTGCTTTTTTCTTTTTATGAGAAGTGTTTTCTGTTGAATGAGTTTGAATTGATCATTATGATTTCTAACATCATTGACTTTAACAAGCTGCTCTGATACATAGATTTTTTTTCTAAGCTTAAGTGTAATGCAAAAGAAAAGAAAAAACCAAACCCCAAGCAGCAGTGATATTATGAAGCTGTAGTTCCAGCTGCAACTCCAAACAGGTTCCCACAGGTAGTTACGTGTGTTTCTGTATTAAAAGAATGTCTTAAGTGCAAGAATTTAGCAACGACCAAAGACATTTAGGAGGAAGGGGGAAGGGGCATAGCTATTCTAGTCTTTTGAGAAGGACACTTGACACTGCATGGGCTGTTTCAATTGAAATTGCAATTTCATTCTAGTTCATTTATTCTAGAAATTACATACCATTCTAGCTACAAGAAGAAAGCTAAGTGGTAGGGAGAACACTGCATGATCAATCGATACAATCCCAGAAAAAGGGAGTCCCAGCTAGGAGTTCTGATTTTCCCCCACTTGTTTCCACTCTCTTTACCTAGAGGCAGGATTGGAAGAAAGTGTCTTGAAACTCCCATGCCTCTTCAAGCCCTCCATGCAGGACTTCCAGACTAGGCAGTGGTATGGCTTCATTCCCCATTTTCCTGCCTTTCCAGAGCTCAAATATAAGAAAGTTCTCAGCTAGTCCCCTCTTACTCACTGACCATGAGAAACTTGACAAAGCCAATAAAGACAAAGTAGTTTCTACAGAAAGCAGAAGATGGAAAGATTATCTCGTTGCACAGATAATTCTGCTTTTTCTTTTTAGTGAAAAACTGGTAGGAAGGAATAGCAATGGCAAGATACACAGCTTCAGCAAAGACAGCTGCTCTGTGTTGCCACTATTTATCCACTTATTCTCCTGTCCAGGCTAGTTATCTGAATAAACTTTCAAAAGATCAAATCTTTTAGGAGCACTATGACAGAATGTTATTAGGAGCTCTATAATTCTGGTAGAGAACTTGGTCTTTTCTCATTACTTGCTGAAGTAGTAGTAGCAGAATAAGAGAAAGATAAGACCTACCAATCAGTAAATTAATCAAAATCTGAAATGTCCATTTTATGGGCAATTCTGACATTTCATCAGACAACAAGCTTGATTTATATGTTTTTCTCTCTGTCTGAGAAAAATCCCCAAAATGTATAATATGATAGTTATTTTAGTCAACAGCAGAGCTTTTTCTGTGTAACAGAAAAATATTTTATGTCCTTGACTTTCATAGACTTAGTACCTACTTCCCCTACCCTCCCCCCTCTCCTCTGTGTTGTTCTCCTATGTATTTCTGGATCAACAGTTGCTTAAGGGCTTTTTTTTTACAAATTACAAAATTCATAAAAACTCTGGGGACAAATAAACTAGAAACTCTGATGGCGAGTAAGAGTTTGCATAATTTTGTAATATGCCATTGATATAAAGCGGCATTGCTCCACCGGAATCCAGGAGCTGCCTCTTATTCCTCCCTCTTACTTTTTCATAAAAAATATATCAAGCAGAAATATTTGTGAGATTAGGTATTCTGTTTATCTTTGGTGGCTCGAACTGTTATGGATTGCTAAGGGACACGTAGTATAAAATGCACAGATAAGACAAGGGGAAAAAAAAAACAAGCTCAAAACTATTCTGGAGCAGTTCTTTAGTCTTCAAATAAACTTACACATTCAGTTAGGCTACAGTTAAAGAGCTTATTTCAGGTTGGTATATATACTTCCATAACGCATGCGACTGACTAGGAGTGTGGGGGCAGTTACATAGGGATTTAACTGGGACCAAGCTGGCTGTCACATTGTGAGATACCAGACCTCACAGTGGTTTGGTGACAGTGAAACAACAGTGAAGTAACTTCATATTTTCATTTTTTTTTAGTGTGTAAGTAGTACCTTTTCTATTGACTGAAAAAGACATTAATAGTTAAATTTTATACTTTAGATTCATATCTGTGCTCAACTAAACTAATATTGCTGCCATTATGGATGGTTTCTGGTATAGCTCCATGTAGCTTGGTAATATTTAGCACAGGTGTTCTGTTTTTCAGCTTCAACATATTTTTTTTTTCTTTATTGATGATACAATACATAATAAAAGTTAGTTTGGGGAGCTCTTATTTGAGGAAGGACAGAGATAAAGGCAGAGCGATGAAATGGCCAGGTCAGGGTTGTGATCACTGAACATCAAATGTCTTTTTCAACAGAGACCACTGAAACACCAAGCAGTGGACACAGCATATTAAAATGGTGCCCATTTAGAAACAAAAAGGGCAAATTTTAACGTATTAAATAAAAAGACCCAAAAGACTATTGCAAAGCACTGGAGGAAAAGACATATTACTCCTTCCTGATCACCTCTATTTCTTCATGGATTGCTGAACTCCCAATGTCTAACATTCGTCTTAATTTCTAAGTTTCTCTGTGTGGAATAAATAATTTAGGCTTAAATTCTATGAACAGACTGTTTCATATATTTTCTTTATGTCTCATTTTCATTAGAGCTAGCTGGGAAATTATTTTTCTTAAACACACTTTATGGGTAAAAAAGAATAAGTATTGGTTGAAAAAAAGTTTGCACTTAGTGCCTGCGGTTACTTAAAAAGCAATGAGAAAGAGTTAAAATTTCAAGTCCATTTAAAATCTGATCCTGATGGTACTTAGGATCATTTGTGTATTCTGACTTAAGTGATAAATAAATAACAGTGAATTTTTTTAAAGTGATTCAAGAAGAACATGTGAAGATGGGAATATTCATTATTCCCATTATACAAATCAGCAAACCGAGGGAAAGGATGTACGTTATATTATCTAAAGTTACTCAGCAGATCACAGACGAAACCTAGACTTTCAGCGCTGCCAATCTTTCCTCTATTTGTACTATGCACTGCTTAATATTTCTCCTGGATAGCAATGTGTCATTCTAACACTAGTGTTAAAAAAACAAACAAACAAACAAACATAGCTTAGATTTCTAATCTGCAGATGTGTATTTTTTTAGCTAATGACTAGAGGCACTGGTCACTGCATTACTACACCAAGACAATATATTTAGAATGCGAACCTTGAAAATTAAACCAAAGCAAAACAGCTGGTTTAATAACGTCACCCGTACATGTGCGGGTGTCCTGTACTACACAACTGCTATAAAAATGGACTAATGTCTGCCTCCGGGGGCTGTATGGTATATCAGCATATTACATATTTAATGAGCAAACATTCAGTTTAGACACGGAAGTGACATGTTGGAGTGATCATGGTACAAGCTGCTATATATGCAGATTTTTCCTTCAAAGAGCCTGTGGAAGTTGCTGTATCATGTGTTGCTTTCTTGGAAAAACAACCCTGGTAAGGAACTGGGCACCAGTGATCCCATTTTATCAGGCAGTCAGGCACCAGTTTTGCCAAACAGGTCACTCTTCAGCACTGCACCTTTATGTCTAGCAAGGAACACGGAAAGCTATCTATGCTCAGCAAGAGGTTTGGCTTGCTTCTTTGAGTGTAAATTGCTCCTCACTCAGAATTTACATGAGTGTGTGGTACATGGATTCCTCTTTAGACTGAATCTGTCTTTTTCTGGAATTAAAGAAGCAGTACGCATTCTCTCCAGGAGATTTCCCTTGCTTTAACTGTTCTACAAGTTTCTGGTCATGAAAATGCAATGAAAATATTAAGCTTAATTCTGCATTTTCCTTGATGTGTGAGAAACTTTTTTAGCTTTTTTGAAAGTGTCAGCGTTTTTATAAAGGTAACACATAAATCCATGTGTTAATGTCATTTCTCATTCATGTGGGAAAACACATCCTCCGATTACTCTGATTATCAGAGTGGTTATAAATCCAATCATCCTTGTTTTTCTCTTTCCTCTGTAATAGCTGTAATTCTTAAGATGTGAACATCGTGACCTGTTTTCCAGGTCTTCAATTTTATTATCAAAATAGTGTAATCTTTTCTGAATCACTTGAAAATCTCACTTGGAACAAATGCTTAAGTCTTTCACAAAGCAGGCTCCTTTTTTAATTTTTTATGCTTTCCTGCAGTTACTTTTTCCTGTTTTCAAGAGTAAAATATTAGTAATCTATAGTGACTTGTACCAGATATGTGTACTTTAGGAAGAAATTTCCAGACTGTTAGATTCTAAGGGAGGAAGAAACAATTATCCTGATTTAGGCTGACCTTCTGGAAAACATAAACCAAAGAAGAGTAAGTCTTGCAATAAAATAATATTTAGTTTTGAGTTTCAGGACTTAAATACTAGTGATTTACAACAACTGATGCAAATCTAGGAAAAATTTCATTACTCAAATTGTAAGCATAGAAGAATCAATGATCCTCATCTAGGCTGACCTCCCATAAAAAGCACAGCAGAAAGCAGTGATTCTTGCATTAAGAAGTTTCTTCTCTGTTTTATGTGGTTTGGGACTTCTATTATTTGATTTTTAATCCATTTAATGCAAGGTGTTAAAAAACTCTAAATGTCTTTTACAAGGTTATGTCAATACATCTGAAGGTATAATCCAAACTTTCCATATTGTTTAAGAATAAGAGGATATGAGATGTATTAAACTAAATCATGTAACCGGATACAGGCTTCCTTCTTCACTAAATTATCAGCATTGCGTGATTTTACTTTTCATTAGACTGGCTGTACACTGTAAATCTTAAGGTCATTTCCCTGTTTAAATTCATGTTCAACATTCACACTTTTCTGAGCTCTGGAATTTCCCAGAATCCCAGGATTCTGCAAGTGAAATCCAGCGTCCTACAATTTTTTAAGTAGCATTTGCCCCTTTAGTGGATATTGCTGGGTATGACCTCTTCCATGAGAAATTAAGGAAATTGTTAAACCCTGGCATTTTTATCTTAGATGTTATTTCTTTTCTGCTCTTCTTAAGTGTTACAGATTTTCATTATTGACATACCTTGAAGTACAGCTAATGGCTTCTCTTCATAATTTAACCAGTAAGAGGAGGCTGAAGCTAGAGCAATGTCAGTGAATGTAACCTGTATAAGCATTTCCCCATTGCACCTTTGTTGAAGAGGATTTTTCTTATTTTAAAACTCTTTCTTTCTCCCCAAGAAACAGAGAAAAAAGATGGTTGTCACATCAGGGTTTGTTGTTTATATTGCAATTTATGATAACATGATAATGAACATATGATAACGAATAAAGGATGATAACATCCTTTTATCCGTTACAAAAAAATGATGATGCTTCACTCATGGCACAGAATGTTGAAAGCTTAATAGATCCTGGTGAGCTCCTCCCTCATCTCTTATTTCTTCATTTAGTGACATACTTGCTGAGGGTGTCAGGGCTCCTTATTTTTTGACTAATTCTTCTGAATTAGGGCAAACTTTGTACTTTTGTTTCCAGTTGCTTATACATGAAAGCCTTTGTTCTAGCAGCTTCATTAAGCAATTGATATGAGCATTTCTAATAAGTTTGAGAATGCCTATTTACTGTTTTCTCACCAGAAACAGTTTCTTGCTTTTTTTTCTTTAAAATACCCAGTGAAATTAAGTTTTCTAAACTGCCAGTTATTTTTGTCTTTCTTTTCTAGTAGTTTTAACACGTTATGCGTTCACAAAAGTCCAAAAGTTGTTTAGGAACATTGTTTCTCTACGTACCAAGCAAAAGAAGAACATTTGCATTATTCTCTGAAAATAGTGTACCATTTAATAAAGCACATGTGATTACCATAGATGTCAATAAATATTGATAGCACACTAATCTTAAAAGTCACATTACACTGTACTTTAATATTTTTATGTTAGCATGATATACATTTAATTAATATTCATAGCACTGTTTGGAGTAGTTTTCCTTTAATTTCATCCAACCAGCTTGAAATAAACGTCTTATTTTCATGAATTTTTGAGATACCTCAAAATTTTGGCTGTCCAGGCACGTTCAAGTGGCAATGAACTGTTGCATTTGAAAGCTATTGAGGTGCTGGAGCACATCCAAAGAAGAGCAACAAATCTGGTGAAGGGTCTAGAGAACAAATCCTGTGAGAAGCAGCTAGGGGAATTGGGATTGTTTAGTCTGGAGAAAAGGAGGCTGGGGGAGATCTTATAATTCTCTCCAACTACCTGAAAGGAGGCTGTAGCAAGGTGGGGGTCAGTCTATTCTCCCAAGTAACAAGTGATAAGATAAAAGGAAATGGCCTCAAGTTGTACCAGGGGAAGTTTAGATTGGATATTAGGAAAAATTTATTCACTGAAAGGGTTGTTAAGCACCAGACCAGACTGCCTGGGGAAGTGGTGGTGGAGGTACTTAAAAGACATGTAGTCGTGGTGCTTAGGGACATGGTGTAGTGGTGGTCTTGGTAGTGCAAGGTTTACCGTTGGACTCAATGATGTTAAGGGTCTTTTCCAACCTAAAAAAACCGTATGATTTTATGATTTTCTCTTGAGGTCTCTGCAGAGGATGGTTACAGAAGGGCAAACTAAGACACTAAAATAAAGAGGTCATAAATTAAAATACTGAATTCTCAGCTCCAAAAGCTAGCATCACGCAAGTCTTATCCACATAGACTGTGCTTGATTCTTTATTGTGTGGTATCTCCGTGCTGTCATTCACACCTGTTCAGGCTGTAAGAGGAAGGACATCATATTAGGTTATAGTGCTGTTCTTGTTTGCAAAATACAAACGACTTTAGAAAGTGTAAGATTACAGAAAACGGGAGGCAGCAGGGCATTCCTGTAGGAGACAATTAAAATATAGAATTTAAAATTGGCAAATAATTAATGGCAAGAAAGTAAAAGTTTGAAAATCAAACCTCAACTGGAAGGTCTAAACAGTATTGTAATTTCTGTGTTGTCTCAAGTGGATAGATTCATTAGCAAGGTTAGTACCATGCACCTGTTCATTCTGGCTGTAGGAAGAAAAGAAATACAATGAAACAAGATGGGAAGAACATGCCAGGTCGGAAGGATATGCATGGAGAAGTACTTTGCTCTAGAGACTAAGGATGTATGCTATTGTCTCAGTTTAGCTCTGTTTATGCGCTTTCATGTTTCTAATCCTTGACGCTTTATGAACACTGACTCCAATGTACTTTTGCCGTGGAGTGGCAATTGAGAAGAAAAGATAGGTAGGGCTTGGCCACATTGTGAGGGCATAAGGAGCCTTTTCGGTGCGCAGGCAGGTGGAGATCAATCAGCTGCTAAAGACAGCCAGATACCAGCAAAAGAGCTGATACCTAAATTGCAAAGTTGAAGGTCATGCAGACTCAATGTGTAATGTTTTAGATTCACACATTTTATGAAGTTTTCAATTACATACTACTGTTCATATATGGTTCCTCTCTTGCTTGCGACTGCTGATGAACACCTCCCTCAGAAAGACCGAGAAACCCCTGCACACTGATTGCATTACAAAGAGAGCCAGGCAAACGTTCGGAACCTGTCTTGTCTGTCTAGAAGCTGGTGTCAGTAGCCGTACTCAGTACCCACCAGGTCTTCAGAAAACAGCATACAGTGATTTTTGTCTGACTAATCACCTATTTAGAAGAGAGGCAGAACATACGCTATATCCTTTGCCACTCTCCTTCTTAATGTCCTCAACTGCTTGTTTGCAAAGCAGTAGATAGGTAGCATTTCAATAAACTTAAAAACAGCATGCAAAGATGCCATGAACACAGTTTTGAAAGGGAAATTCAACAGAAGAAGATAACATTAACTTCTGAGGGCATTTTAATTTTCTTGAAAGTTTCAATCTCTGGTGAAATCAAATAGACATACTACAGCATGCACACGGTGGAAAATATATTTGGAAGGATGCACTGAAAAGCAACAGACCATATTCCAATGGGAAAAAGCCTACCGAGCTCATTTTTAAGGTGATCAGATTCTTTGTAATCTCCAGGGAACTGTCAGAGCTTACTTCTAAATGGCGGGCTGCTTTCATAAATGAATTTCAGGTCTTCCTTCTTCTAGAGGTGTTTAAAGAGATAACTGCCAGCATTCTGGAAACCTAAAATAAAATAGATAGCAATGATTTTTAAAGACCACAGATAGCTATTTACCCACCTATGCTTAAATAAATAGTGATCATATTGTATCAGCACATACACAGATGTTGGGATCCCAGGATATCAGTCTGAAAAATTTCTGTAAGTTACAGTTGAAACCAACAAGACAAACAAATGGCTTAAGAAAATGTGTGGTTTCTATCATAGGTCTGACTGATCCCACACTACATCTGCATCATTGTGTAAGATAATAAACCAGTAAGAATACCCTAGTTCTTATGATTTAAGTAAAGAAGATGCACAAGGGGTAGGGGAAAGAAGTTCTGATGATTCCAATATTATAGAGAAGGTAAATGGAGAGAAAGAGCTTTCTGTTTTTCATAGATCTGCAAGTATGCAAAGAAATCAGATTACTATAAAATACCTGTCATACTCATCAAAATGTTTCTATAATTAAAATTTTAATCTATTCCTTACGTAACCTAATTGAAAAAAATCACTCTGTAAATGAAGCCAAAGGAAGAATAAAGTTGAGAATGAGAACAATAAAAAAAGGATAAGTAAAACTTTTATTTGCACAGTAATATAATGACAGAGACAGTGGGATTTAGTGCATGCTCAGTAAATTTGCTGATGACACCACGCTGAGTGGTGTGGTTGACATGCCCGAGGGACAGGATTGCACCCAGCAGACCTGGTCAAGATCAAAAAGTGGTCCCAAGTGGACTTCATGAGGTTCTACAAGGTCAAGTGCAAGCTTCTGCACCCGGGTTGGAACACAGGCTGGGGGACAAAGGGATTCAGAGTAGCCTTACCAAAAAGGACTTGGGGGTACTGATGGATGAAAAAATGGACATGAGCCAGCAATGTGCGCTTGCAGCCCAGAAGTCCAACCGTATCCTGGGCTGTATCAAAAGAAGTGTGGTCAGCAGGTCGAGGGAGGTGATACTGCCCCTCTACTCCACTCTGGTGAGACCGCACCTGGAGTACTGTGTTCAGCTCTGGAGCCCCCAACATAAAATGTTGTGGTTTGGGCTGCGTTGGCCAATGACAAGATGACAGGCACTCTCCCCCACCTCTCACTCTAAAGAGAGGAAGAAGAGAGATAAAGAGATTTTGAGTTTAGAAAAAAACCCTGACCTACTTAAAAGAAAAAATTAATNACAGGATGGAACACCCTATTGGTCAGTTTGGGTCACCTGACCTGTCCACGGGTGTAATCCTTCCACAGGGTTAACAACCAAGTCAGCTGACCCTGGTTGCCACAGCAACGAGTGTGAGCAAGGGCCTCTCTCACTGAACAGAAAGCTGTCTCTGCTTCACCCCAAACCAGGACAGAAGGACATGTGCCTTTCGGAACGGGTCCAGAGGTGGAACACAAAGATGATGAGAGGGATGGAACACCTCTCCTATGAGGACAGGCTGAGAGAATTGAGGCTGTTCAGCCTGGAGAGGAGAAGGCTCCAAGGAGACCCTGTAGCTTCCAGTACTTAAAGGGGGCTTATAAGAAAGATGGGGACAAACTTTTTAGTAGGGTCTGCTGTGACAAGGGGTAATGGCTTTAAACTAAAAGAGGGTGGATTTAGACTAGCTATAAGGAAGACATTTTTTACAATGAGGGTGGTGAAACACTAGAACAAGTTGCTCAGAGAGGTGGTAGATGCACCATTTCTGGAAACATTCAAGGTCAGTTTGTATGGGGCTCTGACCAACCTGATCTAGTTGAAGATGTCCCTGCTCGCTGCAGGGGGGGTTGGACTAGATGACCTCTAACAGTCCCTTCCAAGCCAAAATATTCTTTGATTCTCTTAATTGTCAGAATCTCGTAGTTGTTTTACGCATCAATTCATTTTTGTTGCTGTTGTTATTTTCTGTTTTGAGACTGAAAAAAAAAGTTTAAATCTTTTCACTGTCAAAATAATTATCAGTTGACATAATATATACAGTCTTAATGATAAGGCTGGCAACAGACTATCTTGTCGCTGCTAAGATAGAGGTTCATATACAAGAGAAAACTCTGTTGACAGCAAGACACAACCATCTGCAGTGAGCCAAAGATCAAACTAGGCTCCAGGGGTGAGTGCATGGCCTACAGAAATATAAATCATTTGGAACAGAGTGTGCATTTCTAAAGGGATTTGTACTGCTTCTTTATACTGCCCATCCACCATTCTTATTTATGAAGCAGAACGCAATATAAAATTGTACTCTTGAGATCCTGAGATTTTTTAAATTTGCCAATGACAGTACTTCTGCATTGTCAGTCCTAAATGCAGCTGATATTAAAAGTTCAAATCCATGTGGTTTGAACTGGCTAGTTCAGAAGGGAAATGTGATTTCCCTCTTTGGTTTCTTCAATTAAAAGAGATCAAATTCAGGCATGAAAATACTTCTATTTAAAGCCAAAACTTCAGAGCACTTTGCAATTTCCCATTTAAAGTTAACACTTGCCTTTAACTCATTCAAGCAATAACTTCATGGCACAAACAAAACCCAGGAATGACTGTTATTTAAGTGAATGAAATGACAGTGAAAAAAAAATAATCCTATTGCATTTGCTTTACAAATCCATATGAAGAGTGGTTTTCAGGTTTGGTTGACTTTTTTTTTTTTTAAACAAAACAAAACAAAACAAAACCCATTCTTTGTAGTCTGTGATAGAAAATAAAGGAGTATGACTTAAGCTGGCCAAAGTGAAACCTGAAAGATTAACCTGAAAAAGATGTCTTGCAGGATTTCAAATTGGAGTAGAAGATAAGGTACAATATTCAGGCTATATTAAACCAAAGGTTGTTTAATATTTGCTCACCTTCAAGAAAACTGACTTGAAGGTCAAAGAAATGAATTGGCAATGTTATCAGGCCCTCTAGATTGCCCTGAGTACTGCTCTTTCCCCATCAAATCATAATTAGGTAATTTTCCCAGCAAAACACTAGGTCAACGTTGCAGTATAGCAATAGTAGGGAACTTCTTTTCCCTATCACTTACTTTATATAAGTCAGTAAATGGACAATCTCAGGGTCATTTGTCAAATTATTCTGGGATTAGGGACAGATCTCTGATTTTCAAGCCCATGCTGTACCCCTAGATAGGATTCTTATCATTTTATTACATCAATGTGTCTTTTCAGAGAAAGTTATGCAGATGGAAATATTGCAAGCTTGAAGTTTTTAGATAACATACATTTTGCTTATTTTTAAAAGAATTTCACTTACCAGACTCTATGATAAACCGTGTTTCTAAAGCCTACAGAGTTTTGTAAACTATTTGAAGATGGATTACATCTCTGTGGAGGTATACTCTGCCAAGAAGCTTTGCGAGAAATACCAGGCTGGCAAAGCTGGAGCAACTCTGAAATGTCTTCAGCTGCATCTTCCTCAGTTACAACTGCAGAGAGATGTGGTTGGCCTCAGTGACACTGGCAGTCTTCTGGCCTGTGAAAGAAAAGGTGGCTGTGGAAAGGGTTGGAAGTGTCAAATACAGTGGAAATGGCTCATGGTTGAAATGGATAGCCTGCTAACAGAGAGACAATAGTTTCAGTGAGAATGCATGCTTTGAGCTAGTCCCTCTATCTCTGATGTTTGCACCATCCATTTGAGCAGCAGAATCCGTAAACAGAACAGCAACTGGCTGTACACTGCAGGGGATACAGAAATTTGTATGAAAATAAAGCTGTTCTTTGATTGGTTGTATGCGCGGGAGAGGTAACCTTGCAGATCCTTCTCGTGAGTGACCTGAGTGATCAACAGATCGAAGAACACATATATGTTTTAAAGGATTTCTTTCTGTTTGATGATTATCAAAACATCTGTTAAACAGATTTATTAACGTCACTTAAAGTTGTAGGATTTATTAGGCTTCCAGTCTCCCATTACTTATAAAAAATTATGGCCTCTTTCACAAAAGATATTCCTAGTTTCTTTCCTTCACAACGAAAACACAGTTATTGAAGGCAACTGTGAAATTTTAAAGACAACTGTTTAAATCTTTACACTTCCAGAAAGCTTTCCTGCCACCTCTGAACAATTATTAATCTTGTGTCACTGCTGTTTCTTCTTTCTTCCATCTTAAACCTGGAAAAGATAATTATCAGAGATCACCAAAGCAATGTAGAAAGCAAAATTGTTAGGGACAACAAAAATACAATCCCCCCCTAAATCCCCCCCCAAATACAATTCTTGTTAGTACTGAAATACTTGATAAATGCATGTTATTTGCCTGATAGGGTAAAGAAGTATTTTAACCAGTTTAGTAAGAATGCAAGATATTATCAGCAAAAAAGCCTGCATTTATGTTAGCTTCTTTCTTAGATCAGCAAACCTGACTTACTCTTACCTGAGCTGGTATTTTTTGGTATGGTTATAATTTCAATTAATCAGTTGCCTTGCATTTAGTATAATGAAAAACCTATGAATTTTCATATTTAATTACTTCTAAATCCTGAGTGCCTAAGAAATACCTTGAGACATTCTTCTTTCAGTGCTTTTCCCTTGTAATTTTTCAATAAGCAAAAATGTTGGTTGCATTGGAACAATGTCATACAATCAATCACAGTAGCCAGCTAAAATCCCTTATACAGCACAGCATAGATACAATCATAGCTCACAGATACCTCCTCCGTGTTTTTATAATGTTTTTATAGTATTTTTATAAATCAAGTATTATCTTGTGCTGCTTAAAAAAACACAGATTAAATAAATAAATAAACCGACCAATTAAGATTCTATGCTATCCACTAACATCTGGAACTTTGCCCTTTGTCTTGAAAAACAAAAAGTCATATGAGGTGCACAAATAATTTACAAGATTCGCAAGGTTGTTCTCTGATGTTCTTCATGGCACCTGAGAATACAGGTCTGAGACTTACAAATTCAGAGTAGGCTCATTTGGAAAGGAAGCAGTTTCCAAAGCGATAAGAATTAATCCAAAGGGTATGCTGCTCATTAGAGTTTTAAGAGGTTGCATTTCAAAGTTTCTCATGCTCAGTTGCTTCAAATCACCCATGCTTACAGACATCTAAAATATTCATGGTCTCTGGATTTCTGATGGGATAATAGGCATCAGGAATCCGGCATAAATATCAGTGTGTGAATTCTATTTATTTAGTTAGTTGAAAAAAATGTGATACAATGTTCTCTAAGGTGTGGATCTGTGGATTAATACTGCCAGAAGTGATCATGCCCATATTAGAAGAAATACGTATCCTTGTAATGTGTAAAACATTATACCCTGGCAAGTCAGTCAATCTTGCGAATTCATATAATGTGTTATTACTAGAAATATTTTTTACTGATTTGGAGAATGCTATTTTCAGTCTACATTTTGTTAATGGGGCAAAAATAATATCTACCTGTTTAGAAAAAAGTAGCCTTTTACAACTATTCTACACACAATTAATACAAAAAGAGAGCAAGATATTCAGCTGTTATTTACAAACTCACTCCACAGAGACTATGGTGATTTATGTGTGTAGAGAATCTTCCCTACAATACTACCTTTGCAAAAATTTAATTATGTTTTAGAGCCATAATAATATGATAATATGATGCAGAAACTTTATCAAAAGCCGTATTAATTAATTCTAGCACTAGTCACTGATCATTAGTTCATGCACTATAATAATCAGTTCCAGAATCAACAAATCCTATGTTCTCAGTTAATTTCTCTGTTTTTTAAAGGGAGCCATCTCTTAACACTCTTTTAATAAAGTGAAAACGAATCCCTGATATTTGATAGATTAGAAAATTTTAATCAATTTACACTTTATTAAAAAAGGTTGAAAAAAACTTATGTTCCTATTATATTGCTATCAGAGTCTGGCAAAGGTTTATTATATTTCAGATTCTTGCCTTTTATCTGTAGCCATTTTATTTTCTTAACTATATGAGAGTACGTCCACATCCTTTTTTGGGTTTTAGCATTTACGTAATCTTTTTTACTTCATAGTAGAATTCAGGTCAGCATTTCTAAATATTTATTATCTAATACTTTAATATCATCTTTTCTGGGTGTAAATGCTAGAGTATTTTACAGGAATGTTTTACAGTTGTATGTTACTTAAAATATTACTGGAAGTCAGGCCCTGCAAAAATTTGCACATTTGTTTTAAAGTATATAACTTACTCAAAGTGTCAGTTCAAAAATGCTTGGTGGGCTGAGATCACGATGTCCTACACAATAATTCGTATTATAGAAAAAGTTAGGCGGAGAAGCAGGCAGACATAGTGTGTTTGTCTTAAGTTGACACTAAGAACTTTCCCTTTTTAAAAATCTGGTTTAAGATTGCCAAAAGTTATATTAGCTTCAACAAAGTTGGGACTTTAAGCAAGCTGCAGCAATCAAGTAGCAAACAAGAAGAGGATGCTCAAGAGGAGAAAAAAGAAATAATGCCATTTTGCAGCACGTCTAACAGTGGATACAATTTCAGAATTCCTAAATACTTCAGTATTTGGGACCAAATCCTTCATGGAATATACCACTGAAGTTTCGCTGAATTAGTTGGAGTTATGCTGAAATAGTTTTTAAAGTGAATCTCTCCCCATTCCCCTCCAATATTATAAGCTCCTCCATTCGCTTAACAGCATCGCTGTCATGACTGTCCATGAGCCCTGTATAGGTATTGCTTTAGCTGATTTTCATGCATATTTAAAATAAACTGTACAAAAATCTAAGTTGCATCAGAAGTAAACAAGTCCAGAGTTATATTTTGGGCTGTACCTTGCCATAATGTGGTTCTTGCATGAAGAATTCAAATGACCTCTATATTTCAAGTATGCACAAACAGATTAAAAATATAAGCAAATATGTACAGGTACACTTCTGGCTGGACGAAAAGATCAATCTAAAGCAAAGATGCTCTTATACTAATAAAGTTACAAGGCATGCAATCATCTCAACACCATACCTTGTCCTTTAGAAAGTCTTTGATTATCACAGAATTCAGATATATCAGCTGCACAGAAATGCAGAATAACTGAGGATGGCAGATAACCTGGAGATCATCTAGTCAAACCCTGGGTCAAAGAAGGGTCACCTACTGCAAATTGTCTAGGATGGTCTTCAGGTTTTAAATACATCTGAGGACAGAGAATTCACAACTTCTCTGGGCAACCTCTGCCAGTGCTCAGTCGCCCTCACAGTAAAAAAAGCTTTCATGTTTAAATGCAATTTCATGTATTTCAATATTTGCCTGTTGCCTCTGATCCCTAACCCTTGACAAAAGCCTGGAACTGTCTTCTATATGCCTGCCCTTCAGGTATTTGTACACATGGATGAGATTCCTCCCTGAGCCTTCTTTTCTCCAGGCTGAACAGTCCCAGACGTCTCAGCCTGTTCTCATAACAGAGATGCTCCAGCCCCTTCATTGTGTTTGTGACTGTTCACTGGGCTGATCTGAATATGCCTCTTGTACTGGGAAGCCAGAAACTGGACGTAATACTCCAGATGTGGCATCACCAGAGCTGAGCAGAGGGGAAGGATCACCTCCGTCTACCTGCCGGCAATGGTTTTCCTAATGCAGCCCATGAGGCTGTTGGCTGTCTTTGCTGTAAGGACACCTTGCTTGTTCATCTTTTTGTCCACCAGGAACGCTAGGTTCTTTTCTGCACAGCTCCTTTCCAGACAGTTGGCCCTCAGCATTTTCTTGTGCACTGGTCTTTCTTTTGCTGCTGATACACCTAGTGAAGCCTTTCTTGTTGCCTTTTATGTTCCTCACCTGGTCCAAATCTGATGAAGTTTGTGTTTCTTATCTCCCTCCCTGCATCTTCTAGGAAAGTCTATAATTTTTCTGGGTCATCTTACCCTGCTTCTAATTCTTGTATGACTCCTTTTTGTGTTTGAGTTTTGTCAGGAGATTCTTGTTCATCCACACAGTCTTCCTGATGCCTTTGCTTGATTTGCTGAATTTCTCCATTCAAGCTCAAGAATGGAGATAGACCATTCCTGAGCTTGGAGGAGGTGATCATTGAAAAATGAATAATTTCTCCTGGACCATTCCTCACTCCAGGGATGTTTCCCTTTGGATTCTTCTCAGCAGTTCCCTGATAAAGTCTGCTCCCCTGAAGTCTGGGATTGAGATCCTGCTTTCTACCCAGCTTCTTCCTCTCAGGATCCTGTCATGGTCACTACAGCTAAAGGCTGCCACAAGCCTTCACTGACTAGTCTGTCATGGTTTATAAGAATCACACTCTGCAGAACATCTCTTTGATGGCTCCCTGATCATCTGTGTTAGAGAGTTATCATGAATGCACCCTAGCCTCCTTGATTGCTTGTGCCTTGCTGTGCTGTCCCTCCAGCAGACAAGGGGAACTAGAACCACCCCAGTGAGGACTGGATGGCCTGAGAAGTGGATGGTTCTTCTAGGTGTTTGAAGAGGCCCTTATCTACTTCTTGATTAGGCGGTCTATGGCAGACACTCACAACATCACTTGTGTTGGTCTGCCCTCTTAATCCTGACCCATATGTCCTCAACTGTCTCCTCTTCTATTACCAACTCACCTAAAAGATCTGGACACAGAGCCCATACACTGCTGCACAAAATCCTCCTTCTGTTGTCGCCGTCTGCTAGTTGTGCTTCCAATTTTTTTACAAATAAAAATGGAAACTTTAGCAACCCAGGCACTCACTGATCCAAATATATTCTTAGAAGCACAAAGGTAATTACCTGGAGATAATTACCCACTTTCATAAAAAGAAAAAAAAAAAAAAAGAAAAAGATGTTATAACAGTTCTCTAAAATGGAAGTTTAATTAAAAAAATAAGGATACATTGAGTCTATATGGTAGGGGAAATAAGGTCACCCTCCTTAATAAAACAGCTCATCACCTGTTGTCCCCTCTTATGTTCATCTGTAGAGCACTACAACCTACTTTTCTGACTGCAAGCAGAAAAAAGCAAACTTCCTTATCCACTTCTAATCACAGCTGCTCAAATATCTTCACACATTAAATAATTCATTTGGAAATTACCAGTCTTTTTCAAGTAATTTGGGAAGAAATAGTATTGGTGAGTTATTTTGCTGGAGTCTTCTAGTAAGAAGTATCTTCAAACCCAGAAGTGTCTTCAAATCCAGATTAGTCACTGAATGACTAATTTGTTTAATAATATTTGACTAGTTGGTTATTCTTTTAATGAAAATCTAGTTTTTCCACAGTTCTTATTTCTCAAATATGAAGCTTTAACACTTCATGATAATTTAGAAATTATCATAGAAATTTAGAAATTTTTCACAGCAGGTTCACATGTAGAATATGTCCAAAGGTAGTTGAAAAAGTTTCCTAATGTAAATTATACATAGATTTAAAGCTATTGATTAGATACAAGACACCAATTAAATGCCCAGCAGTTACATTAAGGCTCCAGCTACTTGTCACTGCTGCTTAGATGGCTAATGTCTAGAGATGGGGGAAAAAATACAATAACAGAGGAATGAGAAGAGTTTACATTTTTTCACTGCTGTATTTACTTCTAAGTCAAAAGTTACCATTTCATAAAGCAAAGATGAGAGAGTAGTTACATAAGGGAAGCATGTATGATGCATTTTTAAACCCAGATTTTTTCCGTCTTGAGACAAAATAGATAGGCAACAACTGTTTCTATGTTGCAATGCATACAGGGGCCTGCTATAGCAGGGAAAGACTGTGGTACCCTTGTTCTGTGAGCAGGGACCATTAAGCAGTTGGTCTAGTGAAAAAGAAACAGAAGTTGATGCTTTTTTCTGATTTGAATTAGGTAGCCATTGAAAAATCAATGCTGTTTTCTATGCTCCTAATTAGGAAGCAATCCATCAGAACCAAAAAGTGTAGATATCTTATGGAAACTTTAATGCAGCCCTATCCCTTAATTCCAGTTTTGCATTGGAGGTTTATGGAGTGAGGTATTTAGAGATAAAATAATAAGGGAAAACTTCCCTATCTTTTCTATTCATCAGTCACATTAATGGTACCAAAATGTGCTATAATGTTAATCTTAAATTAACTATATAACAAGGAAATGGATTTTTTCTCATTCTAGTATCTCTGCTATAACTTTCATCAGTTCTTGTAGAATAAACATAATATCTACTGGAGAATATAAATAACTAGAGGACAATTCATATTCTTGTGATAATTTTTTTTTTTTAATGAAAGCACCTCCTCATTTTATAACAGCATATAGCAACTTTTTTTTTTTCTTGGCTTTCTCTTTTGTGATACATTTGTGTGTTACCATAGCTATACAAATGCACCCATCCATTTCTGAAAGACCATTCTTTCACTTCTAAATTGGGACATTATTTCCTATTACTGCTTGGGCTCCAACTGTTGTTGTTACTGATTTAGTGGAAGTAACATTTACTACAGCTTCCTTCCTTTTAAAGCAGAATGTATTTTGTCTGACAAGACTGAAGTCAACTATGCTCTTGTTACTGAAAAAAAAAATCTCATGAAAATTCATACAAAGTCACTTTATGTGAAAATGTCATAAGTGACTGAACTTTGTCAACTCAGTCAATACATGTTATGTTGTAAAAGAAGAAATAAAGATACAGTAGCCAAAAATTCTTTGTTATTTTAGAGAAGAGGAGTGGTGCCAAAATGATCCAATTGTGAACACTAGGATTGTTTCAATTTTGAAGAAAAACAGACTGATAAGTTACTCAGAGACATGCTGTATGTGTTTAGATAGGCTGCCCATGACCTGATTGAAATTTATTTGCAATTTTATCATTCAAACACCCTTTACCTCAACAATAGTTTATCTACAAATTCAACAAATCAAGATTTCACAGAGGAAAGCTCTGTGAGCCTTAACTATAATGCATTGTGGCCAAAGTCATAATCCACTGGGGGACAGTCTTTGAAGATCTATGAACTTTTATTTTTCATTGTTAGAGCAGACCTAACCCAGACACTATGTAAAGTCCAGATAAAACATACTAAAACCTGCTGCTTCTCTAAGCAAAGCCTGAAATAAGGGTACAGAAATTTAGGAAGACCGTGTTACTCCTAGTTCACAGGAAAGAAATGGAAGCAGAGAAGAACTACTTTGCTCTCACTACTCACTCACTGCTCATGACTCACTACTCAGTACTTACTTTAAACAGCAAGGAAACACCTAATGCAGCTGGAGATGGCAGCTCTGTGTCCCGAGGCAGCTCAACAAGCTGCATTGTCCAAATGCAGTTGACTGTTCAGTTAAATCCAGTCTGCCCAGTAGGCTTGGAGTTACTAGGGGAAGGTAGGAGGTCTCTATGCATACCCTCAAATCACGGGCTAGTAAAGAGAAGATCGAACAGTAAGACCAAAGGTATGGAGCCAACCCCACAGACTCTTACACTACATCTTTCTGTTTTTTCCTGGAAGACTGTTCTCAGTAGAAATGGCTTTGCATGTTTTTTTCACCATTGTTTTTTCACTGGACCTTGCTGAGAAAAAAGAAAGAAAGAAAATATATGAATGTAGCACCATGTTCTACACATATCCTTCCTAAAAATAGGTTAGAAATGTCTTTTCTAACATAGCAACACTTCCTGTAAGAAACTAATTGACACGTATTTGCACATACTGCACTAATGGCCTTCGGAGGGTACACAGCTTCTGAATGTAGTAGTTCAAAAGCTTGTTTTAAAATAACTTTTTGGCTGAGCAATTTTGAAAGGTAACTGAATTATTTGTATTCTGGATAAAATTATGCAGAAGACAAATCAATTAAACTAAGAATGAGGCCATAATTTAAAATTTTATTTATAAATTTTAGTTGTATCTAGATTTTATTTCTAAGATCTACAATATCTCATGTTTCAGTGATTTTTTCATACAGAGACAGAGATCTAAGATTCATCAAGGGAAAAAACTTAACAGTCTAGTCTGGTGTAAGTAGCTGCTGACATCAGTGTTGCAAGTATACTTCTCAGCAAAACTGTGTGGTTTTTTTGTTTTCTTTCTGAGTCATATATTCCTTACAAAAATTAGTGCAGTGTCAAACAATTTGCAGGTTCAGTTCGTGTTCTGCAGGTATAACTATTCCTCTGCAATACACCTTAGTGATAACAATAAAGACCAAAAAATAGACATTTCTGTTTTTTTAAGTACTTCCTAGTCTTGTTGCCATTCCCATAAAAGAACAACTGAGACAAAACCCTGGTTTGTACAAAAATTAACTATTTTACTCCTGAATACAGTTATTTTAGGTCATCATTTATGACACCATTTATGTTGACTGCTAAATGATTTCTATATTGTCCTTGTAAACAAATGAATTGCCACCAGCATCAATGAATCACCACCAGCATCAATATCTACATCTGCTAAACAACAGATGGTGTTTGTTTTCTTGGATCAGATTCCCTATGAATTCCTTGAAAGAAGGTACTGTTCTATGTGCGGGGGAAAAATGGGCTATTCTGAGTTGTCTGTCCTTGGCACATGCCTTGGACCCCATTTTTCATGTTTTTGTATGTTAGAGTATTTTTCTTCTGAGGAAGTCTCTCTTTCATGGAATTATTGCCATAATTTTGCTTTTCCACTTCTGCTCCTCTTCCCATTCCTGGATGCTATAAAACAAATAATTATGTGGGACATAGCACACAGAGAATTCTGGCATGCAAAATAAAATTATAATACTTTTCATAAGAAGCAGAATTACCAGCCTGCACCACATATGCTGTCATTGAGTAATGAAAATGTCCTAGGCCTCAGATTTTCTTGTGTCTACGTGCAGCATCAGGCAGGAAACTGGCCGCAAAATAAAATTATTGCAGTACTCTCATCCAGAGAGAGAATTAGTATTCAAGAGAGACAATGATTAATGAATGTTGCTCAGGGTTCTGCAGCAAGGTCTGCACAACCTGGGGCCCAAAATACAGATGGAGAACAAAGGTGGGTTTAATTAAATAATGCAGGAAACACTGATTTGCCTCTGCTAACCACTTTAGCAGCCTTTCTCACAAAGGCAAGAGGAGTGAAAAACACCACCAGTGGAAATATTTGAATCCTTTTTACCACTGCCCGTTCTCATTCTGAACTATGATGGGACAGAGCATTAAGCAGATACCATCTTCCATTTATAAATGTGGAGTCAGCTGCCTAGAATTAATTGGTGAAGATCTATTGAATTAATAGTATCCTATATTTAAAACCACACATAAGAGCCTGGACCACAATTTTAAATTTTTAAATTTTCACTGTCCCCATAGCTATAAACTGTATTTGGCTTTATTTCAGCCACATAATTAATTAGAGACTATATAAACACTTGTATACACTCAGTCTGAAACCAAAATTTTTCTTGTGATTTACTCACGATATTTCCAAACTCCATGTTCATGAATCACAAAACTCAGCAACATTCTGATTCATCCACAGTTTCAATTTTTCTAAAAATTTGTCAGTTTTTTGCAACATCCCATTAGTCCAGTTCAGAGATGACCAAAAGTTAAGAATGTTATTAAGGGCATTGTCCAAATACCTCTTAAACACTGACAGGCATGAGGCATTGAGCATCTTTCTATGAAGCATGTTAAAGTGTTTGATCACCTTCTTGGTAAAGAAATGCTTCCTAGTGTCAAGTCTAAACCTCCTGTGATGCAGCTTTGGACCATTCCCACACATTCTATCACAGGATCCCAGGGAGAAGAGACCAGCACCTCCCTCTCCACTTCCCCTCCTCAGGAAGTTGTAGAGAGCAATGACGTTGCCCCTCAGCCTCATTTTCTCCAAACTAGACAAATCC
>VWZL01000217.1:84383-101311 GCA_013396915.1 Stercorarius parasiticus | reverse complement strand
CCCCCGCCGCTGTGGCCACCATCAGCGCCCCGGTGCTCGCCCCCTCCGCGCCGCGGCCTGCCCCCTGTCCGTGTCTGTGTCCGTACCCCCCCGCCAGGCCCCCCAGTGCTCGGCACTCACCCGCGCCGGGCTCGGTCCCACCGGGGGGGTCTCGGGAAGGGGGGGGTCAGAGCCCTCCCAAGCAGCCGAAATAGCTCAGTTGGGAGAGCGTTAGACTGAAGATCTAAAGGTCCCTGGTTCGATCCCGGGTTTCGGCAGCAGTCGTTTTTTCTTCGCCGGCCCGGGCTGCGAATTCGCACACTGGTCTGAAAATCCTCCAAAACACCCCAAAACCGCCGCCCGGGCGCCAGCAAATGCATCCCACCCGCTTACGGATCCTTTTTTATCGTAGAAACAAACGCAAGCAGCAGCGCAGGAAGGGACATGACAGCACACAGGGAAAGAGACAGCTCAGGCAAAGGAACACGCACCAATTAAAATTGGACAAGCTCGTTTGTAGCAGAGATAAGTATCCCTTTTAATTAAAGCACAATAACAGAAAACAGTAAGTTTGCTTTCTTGTACCCACGCTTATGTTTAGTAACACAATACTAGGGTTTTAGCTGATATCTAAAATAATCTTTGCCTGATGTAAAATTTGGGTGGAAGAGCCTCTGCCTGTGTGCACCAGCAAGCACAGCTTAAAACCTGCATTCGAAATAAATGAGCCCATTCAAACAAATGCCAGTACAAGCCTTTGATGGTTCACTTCAACTTTAATTGAGTTAAGATCACATAACTCCATACATCAGTCTCAAGGGGGAGTTCTGTCGCCATCCTCTGATGCCTGGGGCGGGAGCTGGGAGTGGTTTTTAGGGATGCAAACATTCTGGAGCGTTTTCACCCAACACTTGGCTGAAAGGCAGGAAAAGTGAGGACCGAGTTAAAGGCGAGGAGATGAGGGGGCTTCGCTCCAGCACCAGGGGTTGAAGGAGGAGCCGAATGGTCCTTTCGCCGGTTTTGCACAGCACCATGGATCATGGTAACCCAGAACTGCACAAGAAGAGTCCAGGTCAACACCTGTTATCCCTGTGATCGATGCGCTTGTGAATGTCCCTTCAGTAACACCAATGAGGATTCTAAACGCATATTGAAACCCATCACAGAGCAATCAAGCATGTGATTAAAACATACTCAGAGAATTACTCTAGCCAGAATACACGCCTGTATCCCAATTTACATTGAAGCTTCTTCCTTAAATTCCAAATCATCTCGGTTCCTATTGGACAAGCAAGTAGATCACATTGGCATTATAATATAGAAAAATACTAAATCATTGGGCTTTTATCATTAGATAGTTCTCAATAACACTGCAAGTCTGTCAAAGGCAATCTGCGATATGTTACACCTTCAGCAAAAGCCGCAGGAGGAACTAGGCATGATTAAATTTGATATTTAAATCGGATAGAAAAAGACAGAAGTGTTCCTAAAATCATGGCCTCGAAGAAAACCATTAAAGCAGCAGTCAAAACTGTTTCACTTTCAAATGTGAGTGTTTTTGTTCGTTAAGCAAACATTAGATTCCTTTTCCACTGGATTTTCCAGTTGTCCTATCAACAAAACCAAAGCCTTTGCTATCCGGATTGCATCACTAGCTACCAATTTTATTTCCTGCACTTTGAGACACATAAAGCAAAAATAACCAACCTGCTGGGAGCATTTGCAGACAGGGACCCTGCCTACATCCACTAACATCACCGGGCAACACATGGCTACGTAATTCATCAGCACGTGCCTTTCTGAGGACACCAGCCCTCCCTTTGCCAGATATTTGGCCAAAATAATTCCTACAAAGCTTAGTGTTTCAGCAAGCAGCTCTCAAACCCCTTGCGGTTTCTGCGGGTTCCACGTGAAGTGCCCCAAGGGGGTGAGAGGCGGTGCCCACAGCTGCTGCTCCAGGCAGCTCCCCATGGCACGGCCCAGGGAAGCGGCACCGGCACCGGGAACGGAGAGCGAAGCTGAAGACACAACTGTATCTGACAGCAGTACAGCATTACAGTGACTACAGCTCTGAAGATATACTTTAAAAAGTAAGAATTACACATTTTATACAAAGAACCACGTCTCTATTATACACACACAGTGCCAGGGTAACTTGGGAAAGTTTGTACCACCGCTCAGGCGCTGTCTGCAGATGCGCGTTTGGTCTTCCTCTTTTTTCTTCCTATAATTTCTTCATCAAATATTTCTCTCTCCCTGGAAAGCAAGACACTGAAGTTCTGTATTAAAAGTAATCTTCACATATTAAACAGTTCGCAGTGTGTTACAGTAACTCAGCAAGAACATTGCCATGTTTAATCATTCTGTCCGACAATGAGGAAGCTTGCCTGACAGAAGGGAGGGTACTGAGCTCTCCTGCCCTTATACTCACACTTTCCCATATGAACAGTAAACTAGGAAGAAAAAAAAATATCAGAGATTACTAAAAATGAAAAGATACCTTTTGCTCACAGATGGTCCTTTTATGTATTTCTCCTCTGCCTTCTTGTAATCGATGTCATCCACAGCAGAAATCGCATAAATGATGGCCTATAAAAGCATTTGACTCATTTACACTCGTGAAACTAAAGTTAAACGACAACCAGCGATTTGAAACTATCTCAACAGATGAGCACATTTTTAGAATAAGGTTCCTCGATCACTTAGGAAACCGGGATGAAACGGCTCATTGGGTACCTGTTCTTAAATAAATAATTCAAACTTGTCCTTTAGCATTCCCAAACTTTTTATCAACTTCAGGGTGTGACAAAGCTTCCATGCAGAGTATACTACAGAGGAAATAAGGGGGGACTAAATTCAGTATTACTCAGTACCCACAAGTCTTGTTCCATCGAGGCCAATTTTATTTCTAAGGCACTAGTTGAGAGGGACACGAGTCTTGACTTTCAAAACCAAGACCGACTGTTAAGCACAGGCCAAAGCACCTTCTCAAGCAGGGCAGGAAATAACTGCGCTGGCAACAGGCAAAGCTCAGGCTTTGCAGCATTGCAGGAGACAGTGGCTGCATCTGCTCCTGCGTCACCATAACGCATCCGACAACAGCACGAGCAGGACACTGCGTCCAGTACCAACCCCCTCTGAAAGCCGGGCTGTTCTCTACTGGCACGTTCCAGGATGACAAAGTTCTTCTCAAGGATAGGAAAACTCCCCCCCCCTCCCTCTACTGTATTTAACATTCCCAGGAGAGTATTTTTATAACCAGATTAAGATATTCTTCATAGTAATTTTGTTTCTACAGGAGTTACTATGTCCTCCCAAGAAAGTTGCTAGGAAGAACAGTAAGTATCTAAACATTTAACTGTAAAAACAAACAACCCACCCCCCAATACACAAAAAGAACCCAAGAAAACCCAGAAAAATTGGGGTTGTTTTGACAGATTAAAAAAAATAAACAAACCCAAAGCTTTGAAGAGTTTCAGAAGTAATCAAAATGCACCAGAAAGCAATCATTGTGCCTTTAAAAACACCATACTACCTAATGCTTCCCCATTCTGTGCTAATGGCTTAAAAATCAACATTTAGAGTGACAGTGGTTCCCATCTCACCCACAACCCTGCCAGCTTCCTAACATCAACACCTGCAGGAAGCACGTAGTGATTAACACTCCCGATTTGTTTTCTCCAACATGCAACGTGAACATACTTGTTCTCTGATTACCAGCCCCTGAACATGGTTTAAGAACTTCCTGCCCCGATTTTAATATTCTTCACTCATCGTATATTGAAACCACACAGTTTTATGCCCTTTGAGCCGAAGGGACTGTGACCCAAGCTGGCAAACAGATTTCAGTGGATCTGCCAGCTCCCAGGGAACACTCCCCCAGTCATTAAACTCTAATCACATAACACTAGCGTTATTTACTTACTTGAACATTTACTTTTCTCATGTTTACTTACTTCAGGCAAAAGGACATCCAAAATAAGTTTTATTGCGTCTCCATTAATTTGATGCAGATTTTTAGCACCTATCTCACAATACACCTCCTTCAAGTAGTTCACCACAAGGTCTAATTGTTCTTCATCCTCTAAATACGTCTCAACGCAGTTTGTGTACTGACTTGAATTCAGGAATTCCTTCAGCCACCGCGACTGTTTTCTGCTTTTCAAAATAGCCAAAAGATGCTCTTCGGCCCCCTTGGTCTTCACTATAAACTCCACTATCTTTTTATTTGCTTTGTCTCTAGCTGCTCTCATTCTGTCAGGGAGAAGTTTCTTGGAGGGCTTCTGAGGTGAAGTTTCTGATGAAGACTCTTCAACATCTTCCTCTGCCATGTTTGGAAAGGTCATTGGGACTAAACCTTGATAACCTTCCTTCCTAACGGGGTAGCCTGAAAGAAAAGCCGCAATCATTCTTACTTAAATATAAAAAACAAGGGGCTTTTTCGCATACATACTTACATATACAAATATAAAATAAGGGACTTTCTTGATAAGAGAGAATTTTTACTTTCTGCTCTACCAAAGAAGGTAAAAAGCCACCACCAACAAAATCTTAATTTTGCTTAAGAAAAAAAGAGATTAGGGAGTTAAACTCCGCCAGGAGCTCTGAAATGAACTCTCTATAACGTGAAGCAACCAGTTACCAGAGTGTCTTTAACAGTCAATATTTATTTAACTTTTGTTGTGGGACTGAAAAACCTTAGAGTGCAGTAACGGTGTGTAGTAATTTTAACAGTCCCTCACTGGGTCTGATGCCTAACTCACACACATTGGTAAATATTAGAGCTAAACTTACCCACTAAGAGAAGAATACAAAAGATAACGAATTCACTTACTGATATCAGCAGCAAAATATTCCAAGAAGGAGCCCGTAAAAGAATGACAACCTAAAAAGCCCGAAACAGGATTATTTATCAGTTCAATGAAGCCTATGAAACAAAGCTGACAGTTTTGGTGGGTTTTTTTTCTGATGTAAATCAGAATGGATGACATCATCCGACTCATCTGCTTACCTACTCTAATTCGATAGTCAGAAATCAATCGAATACACCACTCAATTTCTTGGCGATAATTTTCTTTGGCTCGTTCCTACAAAACAAGAGCCATTTACAGTTCTAAAAAGAGTAGCCTGTTGCAGCCTTGAGGTCTAGGCCACTAACCAGGTGACAGAAATGGCTAGCGATAAGGAATCAAATTTACTTGACGTTTTCTGCATTCTTCTGAAATTCAACTTCTGCCATCGCTTTGCCATGCAGTGCGAGAGCAGCTTTGTTGTACGTAGAAAACCCACAAGTGAAAACACAGCAAGAGCCTCATTGAGACAGAAAAAGGTGTCGGGGATCCCATTTGCATATTATTCTCCATTTTGTGGAGCACAAATTACGTTTAATTACTTTGTTGAATAGAGGGAAAGTGAACAGAGAACCGTGAACCAAGCCAACTGCACCACGCTCCTCCCACAGGCTCAGTTATACATTGTGTACACAACTTTATTTTTCCCAACACATGTATACACTCATGGTTACATGTTACTGGTAGTACTTACGATGAGGTCCTGCTTTTCTTCACAATCAAAGTGCTTCAGACTCTTAAGAGATACTGAGAAACTTGATGAAACAAAGAAACACAGTTAGGGAAAAAGAGGCAGTTGAGTTGCATCTCTATTTACTGCAATTCTACTCCACCCTGAAAATCAGACTTCGTAAGAAATTCAGGAATGCAGGTTTTACTAGTTTTGGTTTTCATAAGCAGCTAAAACTATGGAATCTTTTAACAGATGAGAAATACCTGGTTTCAAAAAAAAAAAATAAAGGCAGGCCTGCATTTCCAGAAAGTTTGGGCACCATATGTAAAAAAGAAAAGAAAAAACCAAACCAATAGCTAGGTCCCCAGCCCTTTTTTTATTCCTCACTTAGGCATCAGCTGCTCACATAAATGCCAGCCAGGCTGAGCTGGCAGCAGGACAAAGCACACAGCCCACACCTGCAAATCCTCCCCTTCCCTGGTCCCTCCCTCCAAGATCAACCTCAGCTTCACCTGACAGCGTAATTGCCCTGTACCAGGAACAGAGTACAGGACACTGCCCAGAGAAACCGAAAGTTCAGAACATCATCACAATCCACAACATTTACCCTTTTTTCTTGTCATTTGTATTCCCTTCTATAAACAGCACACACGCCTTTCTGAGTTTCCGCTTCACATTTTTCACCTGTTTAAAGGATAAAGTCTCATTAGCATACTAAAATACCGTTACAAAGCAGGAACATTTTCCATTGACATTATATAGCACACCCCATACTTAAAGTTAGTTACACAAATACCAAAAATTAAGCTTAAAGTGGCAAGAATAGCAAGTTACCCAAATGGAGCATTTTTCTTAGTGCACAAGGACCCATCCTGTTTCTTTTGTTAGCTGGGTACAGCAACCCTAATTCACAGTACAAGCTATAAACCTCTGCTCCAATAGAATCATACAGCAATCAACCACATCTATTTTTTACATGTTTTTGTCACATGTAAATTTACTGCTATTATCTTTGGAACACTTCTACTGGAAGATCTTTACCATTTCCAGCTCTACCCAAGCCAAGAAGGGCCAAAGCCACTCAAAAACTCATTAAGCTGCTCCTCATCAGACCCCCTGCAATAGCACTCTAAGAAGGCAGCGAGCTGTTCTTACCACTGCTGGCCAATAAGGATACCTTCGCAACTTGCACCAGACCAAGATTCCTTCTTCAATTGATTGTGGTTCTGTGATGAAAAATAAAGTAATATTTATTTAAAAAAAGAGACAAGACAGTTCACTCGCCCTTCTATAAGCTTCCTTTCAGGAGTTTCACTTCAATGCTTTCACAGGTTTCGATTAAGGTGACAAGACATCTGCCCACACCTCCCAAAACACAGCATGGGTAGTTCTGAACACAGGAGCTCAGACAGTTCACTCCTTGGCCCTTGCCTACTTTCCAGAGATTTGTATCTCATTCTGGTTCAAAAAGCCTTTCTGGGGCATCCAAGAAACACATTTTATTCCAAGCTTGAGCAAAGCTGGATTCACTTTCTAGAAAGGTTGGGTTTCATTACCACAGCTTGTCAGCGATCTAGGAGGACACATACCCTAAAAGAGCACACTGAGGTTGGGTGAAGAAGCCTTATATAGGTACACTGTGTCTCACCTTGATGTGATAAAATACTAGGAAGCTCTTCATCCTCCTCCTCCTCGTCTACCAGAGCTGAGAGGCGAGACAGACTCTCTGAGGAAACTATCTTTGGAGACAGGTCAGACGATTCCAGTCCTGCCAACAGGAGCAAGCACTGGTGTTTGTAAACAAGCAATAGCAACTAAAAAAAAGTATCAGCTTCAGCCCAGGTCAAACACAGAGACGGAGAAGTGATCCCACAGCAGCAGGAGTCACCATAACACAAGGATCTGTCACACCACACATGCTCTCAATTCTCTGCTTAGGTCAAGGCCTAATAATAAAAGATGAAAAAAGGAAAGGGACAAGAACAGGCTGACTTCAGTACTCTGCACCAGCCTGTTCCTTTACACATCATCATTTCAGCTCAACACTAACTAGATAGCGGAAAAGAAAAAAACTAAGCGTGACATTAGCAAGTCCTCTAGTGAATTACTGCAAAGTACAGTTTTCCAATGCAAAATCCGAAACAACTCCAGACAACCTAAATGCCACACTAGTTTTTAGCCAATACTAAAGTGACTGCACTTTTGTGCTTCTCCAAAACTTGAAAAGAAAAGGAATTAAAATCAGTAATTTAAGAATCTAATTCACAAAAGCAATGCAACATCCCAAGACAAGTAACAGTGCTTGACAATCAAATGGGATGAAGTGTTCCCATCCCCAAGCGCCATGCCCACCTTCATCTTCCTCAAAGTCAGGCAGCTGAAACAGCTTTACTTTACGCATAATCACATGTGAAGTATTCTTATTTTCCTCCCCTTCACACTGAGAGGGGACACCATCAGAAAGCGTCTCATGGTTAGAAGGCCCAGATGAAGATTCAGGACAATTCCTGCATTTCCTTTTTCCATATGAGGACGGAGTCACACCAATCTCTTGTTGTCCATTAACCCGTCTTACACTCACTGGCTGTTTTCTTCCACCTAATTGCTTTGCTAGACTTTCACTCTCACTACTGATGCTTTTTTCCAAGTCATCCGAGGCACTTTTACAAGAGGAATCCAGTAATGTCCTTTTAGGCTGACTCCTGGTGTTGGTCCTTCTGACAGGTCCCTCCGTGCCAGCCTCACGGGGGACAGGCAGCAGAGACCCTTCCTCAGCAAGGGGCTGGGCTGGATCTGTAGGGAAATGGTTGATATGCGACACAGGTGATCCTGCACCTCTTCGTCTTTTTCCTCCTTGCTCACTTTTTTTCTTAAGGGAGACTTTATTTCCTATTTGGGACTTTGTCAACAGTCCGGGCTTGACTTTTTTCTGTCTTGGTAGTGAATTTGATTCTGGTGTTTTGCAGTTCTGACTGACTGAGTTTGATGTGTTATTCAAGTCCACAGTACTACACGTGGAAGGGTTCGTTCCTCTTTCACGCGCTTTAGCTCTCTCCTCCAAAAGGAAGGAAGCCGTTTGGGTTTTTGTATCAGTCTTCAGGCTGGGGTTATTTTTTTGTTCTCTTTTCTTCCTGGAAGTCTGAGGCTCCAACTTTTCCTTAGAGTGACAGAGCGATCGACATCTACGTAAGGGGGTAGATGAGAGAGATCCTGCACTGTTCTCCTGGGGTAACTGAGTATTTGGTGGCACTTCTCTGGGGGAGACATTTTGGTTCAAAATATCCAGCGCAATTTTAAGAGAACGGCGATATTTCAGTTCTTCCACAGCCTCACTCGAATTATTCCTTTGATCTGATGAAGGAGAATATGCAATAAGTGCAATAAGCTTTCTTTGCATATAAGAAATAAGAAGTTTTATTTATAGTGTATCTTGTGTTTAAGATGCAAGTTAACACTTAAATTATCCATGAATATTAAGGCAAAGTATATAGGGACACACAAAGTGCGAGCTTCCAACGCCCTATTCTGATGCAAGTACACAGAAGCTTCTTCACCATTCCTTCCAATACACCGCATGAGGGAAGAGCAAAAGTAGCTGTGATAACATTTAGTCTATTTTCAAACTTTACGGATAGAATGGAGAGGGGAAAAGAAATGAAAAAAACAACTCCCTAAGTACATAGTGAAATAAATAACTACTGTCCCCCAGGTTAAGTTTTTGTGTGTGTTTTACATCCAGAACACAAACACAGCAGCAAATGTTTTAACATCTCCTCACCTAAGCTAGAAGCGATGTTTTCTATACATTCTTCCTTCAGTGGTACAGCATCCACACACTTCACACTAATCCTGAAAATCACAATAAATCAATGAACACAACAAAGCTGACTCAAAATGGCACAGCATTAAACATTACTAACCACATGACACTGCCTTCATCTGGCAATAAACTTGCAGTACTTTTTTCCCCCCAAAAGCTACACTTGTTAGCAGAAGTTAAGGAAAACAAAACACATGAAGAATGCCTGAGCTAGCAGACTGTTGTTTACGGATGTTCCATGAGACAACTATACAGCCAGCTCTGAAAAGGCAACGGGTTTTGGGTTAGCCATGTAATCAATGACTTCATTTCACAGATATCTTCAGATAAAGGGATTACTACTACTTTTTTTGTTCATGTCTAAGAGTGCAAACATACAACAGAAACAAGGATACTCAACTGTTCTGTCAAGCCAAGTATTTCAACTTTAAAAGATGTCTCCTTTGCATTATTAACAGATGTTTTGCCACCAACTCCAGTTTTGTACAAAACCTACGTTAAAGAGAAAAACATGCATTTAAAATCCTTGACGAGGTCTGTTAGACTAGAGGACAGATCTGACATCAAAATATTTTTAATATAAACAGCACAAGACGGACTTATATTCCACAGCATCTGGTTGCAATATTTGGATCTCTATAGATAATTCTTTTTTAAGGTGTTTACTTGGAGCTCTTACTTACTACCCCATTTCATCCATTCCTAAGTTATACCCACAAATCTTTCCTCATTTGTACATCTGCTTTACCTTTGCTGGCCATAAACGCTTCTTCCACAGGCAAAGAACATACTCTTGATCTGTCATGACTGTGGTTCACGTAGAAAAGGAAAATTCCAGTGTGCTCTGAAGAAAAAGGGAATAAAAGTTACCCAACATTTGGTCCATTTTTTCCTGTTTGTTTTTCTTTTTTAAAGAAATACAGGACTTAAATAGAACATGTATTATTATGATTACTTATCATTTTACCTTTGAGATCACTGGACTGTAAAGGAATATGGAGTATTAGTGGTTCAATTTAAATGAAATTAATCACTTAGAGTTAGTTATCTAGTGTTAGGCCACAATGGCATACTACTTGCACAGAACTTGTTTAGCATTAGTTTTATTTAAACCGAGCCACTAATATTCCACATACCTTTACAGGACTAATATTTGCATGCATTCACCAAAATTAAGCTCTAATAATGTATCGTTCTATAGCTGTGCGACATAAGGAGGTCTTAGCGAATGTGTAAGTGTAGGAAACACTGTCACAAATAGACAAGAAAACGCTGCCACGGGCCTGCACATTCTGCAGCTCCCTGCTACTGAGCCCCAATAACGGAGGCCACTTGTCACATCCTGAAAATTACACCATGCTGTGAGAATTTTTGTATGTAGTTTACGGTTATAATCTGAGAGAACCGGCTACAGAGTCCTCCTGTTTCCTAAAGACCTGAAAGGCTTTAAGAAAGACCCATGAAGAAGAAAACCCTCCAGTACTTACAAAACCGAAGACTCCGGTTTCCCTGGCGGGCTGAAGGGCGGTCCTGCCACCGAGGGACAGCAAGAAGCAGACGTTATTACCGCACCGCACGGCCGAGCCCGGCCAGCCGGGGTCCGGGACGCGAAGCCTGTCCCCAGGACACGATCCCTGTTCCCGGGACACGGTTCGAGAGAACTACCAGGCTCCAACAGCGCCGACTCAGCCGGCGGACCCTGCCCCGGCTTACCCCCCCCACCGCTGGGGCCCGCCGTGATGTAACGACCGTGCCCTGAGGGGGACAGGCCCAGTGCCTCCGGGCAGGGGGTCTCCCGCCGCGCTGAGGGGACCGGCCGCCCCTCCGAGACCCCCGCGAGGGGTCTGGCCGCCCTCACCTACCCTCCCGGTGCCGGTGCGAGGCCGCGGGCCGCCCACCCCGCGCCGCGCTCCCCTCAGGGCCCCGCAGGGGCTCGTTACCGATCGTGAGCCGGACGCGCGCGCCGCGCCCCGACCCTCCATATGAGGCCGGCCGCTCCGTGCGCGTGCGCTGCCCGTCCCCCCGGCAACGCGGCAGCCAATGGGAGAGCCCCGCTGGCGCTGCCTGCCCCGCCTACCCACCGCCAAAACACAAAAACTCTGACCAATCAGAGCGCCCGCTCCTCCAGAGCTCCGCCCCCGAGCTCTCCTTCCATTGGAGGGTTGGGGCACGCCCCGCCCCCGCTGCGGAGCGTCGTTGTCGATGGCGTCACTTCCTCCTTCTGCCGCCGGGGCAGTGGCGTTAGGGCTCGGAATGGTTGGGGATGGTGTTATTAATGTTAATTAATAAATATAAATATAAATCAGTTTATATTTTAGTCCTCGCGTTTCCGTGTTTTTTCCCCGAGTCCCGGCTGGGGGTGGGGAGGGGTCATCGGGTGACAGAATAATTGGACAGTGGATTATTGGACGTACGGACAATTGGACAATAATTGGACAGAATAATAAGGACAGTGAATTGTTGCGGGTTCCTCAAACCCCCACAGACGCGACCAGGGATTTGTCTTTATCTTGGTTAAGTTACTGTACAGGCCTGGGCGTGCTCGTGTAGCACAGGCCCTGCCCACAAGGGCTGGTTCATATTTACGCTGAGGCAAAACGAGCGGAAGATGAGGGGATGGTTTGGGATAGAATCATGGAATGGTTCGGGTTGGAAGGGACCTTATTGCCCACCCAGTGCCACCCCCTGCCCTGAGCAGGGACACCTCCCACCAGCCCAGGTTGCTCCAAGCCCCGTCCAACCTGGCCTTGAACCCCTCCAGGGATGGGGCAGCCACAGCTTCTCTGGGTGTTACCAAAGCCAGGCTTCTGCTTTGTTTATAACTGTGTGCTAACTAAAATGTGGTTTGTTTCCTGCTAACGTTCTTACCGTGGGAGAAAATAGCTAATTACTGAGCTTCTTCCTGGGTGAGAAAATGGTTAGTCACTGGGCTGACGTTACAGATAGCGATAATGAGGAGACAGGCAGAAGTAGCTCATCACCAAGGATGGGATAACAAGAAGTAGTTAATGACTTCAAGGTTCTTTTATCAGTTGGGACAGAGCTGTGGCTACTTCAAGGAACATCTTTATCATCCTCAAGAAGCTGGCAAACTTACGGTAAACTTTTTACTGTCCTGAGATGACTCAGTACCTTAAAAGGATAATGTCAGGAAGAGTCTCCTTACCCAAACAGCCACCGAGATGCTCATGCTTGCGCAGAAGTGTTTTGCCGACGCAGCAAAATTTGATATGCATGTGCAAAAAGACTGTTTGGTCATCCTAATGAATATGTAAGCCTAGGTGGAGTTAGGTATTAGGTAGGCAGAATTATGGGAATCTTTTTTGTATAAACAATGGGTGAATATCCCCGGTGAGGGGTGCTACATTTGTGGGTTTTCCCCCTAGCACCCAACGTCGAATAAAGCAATATCTCCTCTCTAAACTACTTTTGGTTTCGAGAACTTTTATTTCGGGTAACGGGCAACCTGGGCCAGGGGCTCATTACCTCACAGCAAAGAATTTCTTCCTCACATCTCATCTCAATCTCCCCTCTTGCAGTTTAACACCATTCCCCCTCGTCCCATGGCTCCCCTCCCTGCTCCAGAGTCCCTCCCCAGCTTTCCTGGAGCCCCTTTAGGGCCTGGAAGGGGCTGGAAGGTCTCCCCGGAGCCTTCTCTTCTCCAGGCTGAACCCCCCCCAGCTCTCTCAGCCTGTCCTCACAGGTGGAGTGAGTGTTTAGTTGTCCTGAGCCTGAAAATAAATTGTCATCTGAAAACGGGTTAAAAAATCCGGGGGGAAAAAAAAAAGTGCTCTTCAGCAAGCTGCTATTTGGCCCTGTCAATTTTTAGCCCTTCTATTCAGAGAATAACAATGAAAACGGAGCCCACGTCATGACATTTGATACTTTATTAGCTGTCTATACTTCTTTATAAATACCTGCAATATCAGAAATGTCACCGCTATACTGAAGTAGTAAGTTATTAAAACACATCCTGAAAACACCATACAGACCAAAATGGCATCTCCTATTAGTTTGACTCCCAGGAGTATATTTATTTTTTTTTTCTACCTGTAAGTACTGATATTTGTGGAATAATACTTTGTTGACATAACAGAAGAGGCAAACTCCTTTTTCTCCTTACAGTTTTCCCTCGGGTGCCTTCCGTCGCGGAAGACACTCTATTACTCGCCATTACCTAATCAATACCTTATTTCCCGTTATCCTGCAGGACCGGGAGCGGTCTGCGGACAGGGCAACTTTATTCAGCGTTTCCCAATGTCGGTCCCTGCTTCACAGGCTCTGGGTGTGCTGAGCTCTCTGGCCCGGTCCTGCAAGGCGTTTAAATAAGTATTTCATGTCAAAGGATAAAAAATAGTCTTTTAAGACCTGGGTTAGTAAAGAACATGGTTGAAGGTGAAGTTCTGGCCCCGCTGGAGTACGTGGGGACACATCACGGACTCTGAAGGACAGAGAGCGTCTCCCTAAGCATGGGATAAAGACGGGAGTTCAGCACACTGCAAGGTTCAGCCCTCTATATTAAAAAAAAAAATAAAATGGAGAGAAAACAACAGCCCCTCCTGCGAAACACAAAGTGAAAGAAATAACTTTCCCCTTGCCGAAGCATTTGCCCATGTTATCAAAGCGATACCTTGCTGTGCATCTGCCTCCTCACTGAAGGTATGACCGTTAGTTTAAAAAAAAAAACAAAACAAAAAAACCAAAACGTATTTCTGGTCCAGACCTAATATTTTTCCAAGTAAAAACCCCTCTCTAACATCCGATCTCTCCTCTGCATTCGGCTTTACAAGCACCCTGAACATAAACGAGCTTCCTGCGGTATGGATCGGCCCTTACACATAGCCTTTATGATTCCTGCTTGTGCTGGAAATAAACGTGAAAGCCGTCGTGGTGCATTTGCCTTCCTGCGGCTCGGAGCTGCTGACCCACCCCCTGCGCCGAGCCGCGCGTCCGTAGCGGCAGCTTTCGGCTTCGGCACAATTTTAATTTCTATTTGCAGCTGGGTTGTATGTCCCCGTCCCGGAAAAAATGAACCTCCTGGACAAATTTTGTTCTTCTCCAGTTGAAATTTTTTTTTTTTTTTTTGGCCCAAACACGTTCTTAGGCGTGTATGGCCCAAACCGTGAGGGGTGTGGGTACCGTGGCGCCGCTGCCCGGCTTTCTCTAATCCCCCACGTGTAATATGGCTTTTCCTGTCTAAATACTTGTTCTGTATTGAAATCTGCAAATGCTTATCCTGTGGCTTGGTAAATAACTGCCTAAAAAATTTCTTTTCAAGAAGTTTGTCAACTGATGTCATTTAGTCTTAAAAAAAACCAAACCCGAAATAGGTATAAACTCATTGTCCTCGCTCAGGGAACGACAGCACCGTTACACGTTACAAAGTCCGCAACGCGCCGTAGAAAGAGTTGCGTCGTTCCTCGTTAAAACTTCGTCGTGTAAATTGCAACCTGGAATGCCGACGCGGAGGCGGCATTCCCAGCTCCTGACAATCCTACCACCGTCACGGATCCACAGCAAGACTGAACGTGGGAACAAAAGAAACTGGGGTGGAACCAAAGCACAAATCAAGCGGAGGTTGCCTACCGTCTAGCGATAATAAAAGGAACCACTGGCAAACACTTTTTCTCCGGATAGGATCAAACAGCTGGGTTCAAAGGCTCCTACAAACCTTGTCTAACACGGCAGCAAACCTACGGCTGGGGCTCGTCGCAGCGACTGCAGACGTAGCGTCGACGGGCAGCAATAATCCAGACACACCCTCTCCCCTACGCGAATAAACCCTTCGGGACTGTTGACAGCAACGTACAAAACTCCATCACAGAGACAGCTTACTGCCTGTGTAGGGGAGGGGAAAGAAATCCATTTTCTGCAGTTTGCTCCTCGTTTTTAAGCCACTTGGGATCTTTTCGTGCCACAGCGGCCAAAATTTTTCGGAAGACGGAGTCACCAGCCTTGTTTCCTCAGTTGGGTCCGTACAGACACACACTCACAGCGACCAGGTACGACTGCACTGGCAACAGGACACTAAATAAGGATGCTCCACACGACAGACCACGGGCCCCCGATGCACACCGACCCTCGGGGCGCTCCCGTCCCCCCCCTCCCGGCTCCCCCTGCCTCTCCCGGTGCCAGCGTCTGACGGTCGGTGGGGTATTGCTTGTGGAAGCCGCGGCGAGCCGTTAGCTCTTGCAGCCAGCGCCGTTCATGGGAACCTTGGACACGGCAGGACAGTCGCTCCGGAAAGCGTCGAGGTCCTCGGTGGCGGTGGCTTCGGGGCCGGTGGTCCCCATCCCCTGGGGCAGGCAGGCGTCCCGGGGCCCGCCCTGGCTGCGCCCGCTGCGGGAGCAGTCATGGTGCCCGTGGTTGCCCAAGCGGCTGGAAGCCACCACGGCTTTCATGGCGGCCTGTTGCAGAGGCACAAGGGTTATTAGCATGCCTTTGGCAGACGTCACCCCTCTGATGCCGCCCGAGCCCCCGGAGCGTGCAGAAGGGGAGATGGTGCCCACTCCTTTGGCCACGCTGAGCTGGGAAGCGCAGCCCTTCCCCTCGGGCAAGGCTTCTCCCAGCAGTGGCTACCACCATTGTCAACCTGGCCACTGCTCCCCAGGGGATGCAGCTGCAAGGACCCGCTCCATCAACCTTCACCCCCCTCCCCGAACCAGCCCCCCCCGAGATGCTACGCGTCGCTGAACGTTTATCTNCTCTCGGTGGCCCCGGCCGTTTGCAGGAGGGGACGCGAACACGAGCCACCGCCGGGGTTAATGGGGCACCTTCGCTTTTTCAGCTTTACCTTCAGTTTCCGCCTGGCGTTAAATTCCTGCAGTTTCTTTTGTGTGCTGTCCATGTGAGCGAATTTGGCGGCTTTCCCGGTGACCCAGGGGTGCTCCAGAGCCTGGTAGACGGTCAGTCTCTTCTGGGGGTCCAGGACGATCAGTTTTCTGACCTGCAACCAACAAAAAAGGCTTGATTTGTCAAAAGCCCCTAATTTTTTTATTTCACAAGCCTTGATCTCAAGCCTCCGTACTGGGCAGCCCCGAGCCCCGGCGCCGCCTCGCTCACCAAATCCTTGGCGTTGAGGGAAACCTCGTCCCACCACGGGGACACGAACTCGTAGTCGCAGGTGAGGATGCGGCTGTACATGTACTGGTCCCCACGGGGGTCGAAGAAGGGCTCGAAGCCGCAGAGCCTGTGACGAGCAGGGGAGAGAGGAGCTACACGCGGCCGCCCCGTGGCACAGCCCTGCCGGCGTCTGCCGGCTGCTGGCGGTGGGGCTGAGGGGGAGCAAACCATCCCACCGCCACGGTTTCACCGCCCGCGGGGCCCTGGCAGCGTTACTCACAGGATGTAGGTGATGACGCCCACGGACCACATATCCACTTCAGGGCCGTACGGGCACCCGTGGAGGATTTCGGGGGCTGGAAGTACAGTTTGGCATTCAAATGCATGAGTACGGGGAGCTCCCAGCAGAGGAAACAGCCCCCGGGCACCGGCACCATCTCCCAAGCCCGGTGCAGCTGTCGGCCATCCCTGCACTGAGCTGTGCGTGGCCTCAGCCTCCCCCCCCTCCCCCAACTCTTCCCTCCCGCTCACCGCAGTACCCCGG
>VWZL01000215.1:54205-100594 GCA_013396915.1 Stercorarius parasiticus | reverse complement strand
GGCTTGTGGGGGTGGCCACAGGGAAGCCCTTGGGGCTGGCCCCTCTGTGCCTATCCCCAGGCTCGGGGAGGCTGCAGCCGGGGTGCGAGTGCCCAGGCTGTTCTCTGCACAGAGCCCAGGCATAGCCAGCGAGTCCAGCGAGAGCCGGGAGTTAGTGACAAGGCCACGTCTGTGTACCCTGCGTGCCCAGGGCTGCTGTTGCCTGGCCCTGTGGGCGTCCCCGCCATGCTGGGACGCGGGGACGCTGTGGGCATGGGGTGTCCTGGTCAGTCAGGAGCTGGGGGGGGGGCTCAGGGGACGATGAGCACCTGTTTTTGCTTGGTGGTGGGAGTGCGCTGGGAGGTGGGGATGGCCGTGCGGCAGGAGTCATGGCCGCACCGCGCCGCCGAGCGACTCGTGCAGCTCCTGTCCAGCTGGCACTGTCACAGGCAGCCACTTGGCTCGTGGAGCTGCTGAGCTCCAGCTCGCGGCTTCCTGCGCTTGTTCTCTCGGATATTCGTTCCCACACTAGGAGCTCTCCTAATTAGGATCACAAAAGTGGTATTATGATACACGCAGATCTCGGGGTTGTGGAAGGTTCAAGGCATTTTTGCCATTGCTGAAGGGAGCTGTGGAAGTGGTGCCTCGGACACCACGGAGCGTGTTCCCTGCCCACAAGCCCCCGGGCAGCTCTGGAGGGGGTGTTCCGGTGGTGGCCAGGGGGACAGAGGGTGCTGTGACCCCATCCGCCCCAGCCCAATTTGGCTCAGCGAGCCTAGTCCTTGTCCCAGCCCGGTCACGTGCGCAGACACGCTGCATACCGTGGCTCCAGCAGTTCCCAGTTGCTTTCCTGCTTCTGCAGAGTGGAGTCCAAGCCAGGAAGAGACAGACAATGGGAAAACCACCTGGCTGGCCTGAGCTGCCATGTCTCCCACGCCAGAGCCGCTCTGTGGCCATCCAGAGCAGCAACTGCTGAGGGGAGAGAGGCCCGGAGGGTCTGTCCTGCCTCCGCAGCAGCACGGGGCATCACTGAAGAAGGGCTGATGCTTGGATTGTTGCTGGGAAGGTGAGGCTCCTTTCCCAGGAAAGGCCGGGTTGTAGCAGTCCCGCTGCTCTCCCTCCCGCAGCGCCGTGCATGCCGCTCGGCGGGGAGGTGCCACCTGCCCGGGCGGGCAGTGCCTGCGGCAGACCGTTGGCCCTGCTCCCGTTGGGTGGAGGGCGGCTGCCAGCACACCCAGTGGGGCTGAACCAGCATCTTTCCTGTCCACAGACCACCATCAGCTTCTCATCGACGCTGGGACCTCGGCCCATGTTCCTCAGGCTCACCCAAGCCCCTCTCTGGCCTCCAAGGCGCTTTCCCTGCCACCTTGAGGTCTTGTGTCTTCTAGGAACCCGCTGCTCCATCCCCGTTCCTTGCGGGACGCCAGCCCTGCTCTGTGGGTGCTGCCCGTAGCGTGAGCATCTCTGCGAAGCCCTAGGGCGCTCCTGGGCCCTGCAATTGGAAGCACGTGTGGAGTTTCCATGCATGCGGCGCTGTGCGGTTTGCAGCAGCTGGAGCTGGTTGCCTGCCCGAAGCTGCGCAGTTGCACCCTGCGGGGCTGGGGGGGCGAGCAGGGGACCTGTGCGGGGGCAGACAGTGGCCAGGGAACACGGGGAAAGGGCTGGGGATGGTGGGTGCAGGGCAGCCATTGGGGACACGGGACCTGGTGCAGCAGAGGGAGCAGCCCAGCACCCCCTCACAGCCAGCCAAGCCCCGGCCTCGCTGGTGGGAAGAGCGTTCGCTGTGCCACGGGAAGGCTCCTGAGCTGGGGCTGGGAGTCGCCCACCCTGTGTGGTGCCCAAGTGTGGGGCTGCCCAGCTGGAGGTGGCCCCGGGTGCTATCCCTTCCCAGGACCCCACAAGGAAACAACGGCTCGGGATGTGCAGGGAGGCGCTTGGGGCCCTGACGGCAGCAGAATGAGGTGCAGAGCGCAGTCCCTGCACCCAGACCACCGCTGGCCGTTCCTATTCCGCTGTGCTGCGCTCCCAGCCGTGCAGCCCTTGCTGCTCCCTCGTCCCGCGCCCGGGCATCAGCCCTTCCCACATCCCAGCCCTCACCGCGTCCCACCACGGGTGGGGTGGTCCGCCTCCCCCTTCCCGCTTCCCAGCCCGCGTGGCACCGTCCCAGCAGCTGCAGCTGCAGCCTGGAGGGACTCGCCGCTGCTCAGCCCTGACGCACGTCGGCCGGGGCCTGGGGGGCGCTGGGCAACACGCGCTGCCAGAGAGCTGCAGCCCACCCAGCCCTCCAGCTGGTTACAGCTTTGGGCAGGGCTGTCAGTGGGATGAGATTTGCAGGAGATTATTTCCTGGATCTGTCTGGCCAGCAAGGATTAGATTGCCCTGACAGAGCTAATTACTCTAACAAGCATCTGCTGCTAGCCTGACTCTGCAGCAGGCAGGGGACGAGAGAGCCTGAGCATCCAGTGGAGCTGCCGAGGTGTCCTGGGTGGAGCTCTGTTCGCCTGGGTCTGCTCGACTGCTCGCCCTGGGTCTGCTTGGCTGCTGTTCCTGCAGATGGAGGCAAGTGTGGCCACTCCTCTGGACAGTTGGGACTACCTGAGGTCAGGCCATGCCAGGGGAGAACAGTAACATCAAGGTCCTTCCTGCTGGCCCAAGTCCCCCGTGTCTTAGCCACAGAGCGACGAGCATGCCCAGCATGCACCGGCATCGCTGTTGCTACCGGCCGGGGAGCTGGAAGGTGGTAGATTATGTGATAAAGTAGCACAGAGAAATGGTGGCAGGTGGAGGAAGCCCAACCACCCAGTCGGAGAAGGGGACACCCTTCCCCAGCTCTGCCCAGGCGGTCACTGGCTGGGGACACCCCACGGTCTGAGGGTGGCACCCACCACAATGAGCGCGTGGGAGCTGCTCCCCCAGGCACGCCAGGGGCTGAAGGGGCATTGCCCAGGGGTTTGGGGCACGTTATGAGAGGCAAAATGCAGAGCGTTTTAGGATTGTGCAAGACTTATTCTGGGATATTTATCAGAGGAATTAAAAGGCAAGGAAAAGAGAGGGATCGAGGTGGTTTGGGGAGCAACAAAAAACGGGAAAATAGGGAAAAAGGGATAAAAGTGGCTGGTCCCATGTAAATGGATTGATGGTCAGTACATTTGTCTGGTCATGTCCTGCATCTGATGACTCCACAGCCTGTCCTCTGTGTGTGTGTGTGTGTGTACGCACGGTGGGACCACAGGGAGAATGCTGCCACTCGTGTGTCTCTGTCTGTGCGTTGCACACCGGGGGTGAGGAGATCCAAAAGCGAGCTACTGGGCAGACTGATTTTCTAAGCCCAGTTTCCGCAGGGCCCCACAGTGTGCGTGTCTCTGCGTGTGCTGGTGTCCGTAATGGGGGGTCTGTAGCAGCTGGAGTGGGGCTGTGGCCTCAGGGACTTGTACATCCCGGTGCCAGCAACTGGGGAAACTGGGAATCAGGGGGCACCCACTGGGCAGACTGTGCCTAAGCCCAGCTACGGGAGAGCTCCACGTTGTACACGGATATTCCTGCCAGCAGGCCTTCGTCAGCCAGCGAGGGGAGAGGGATGGGGCTGTTGGTGCTGTTTGTGTGTGTCCGGCTGTGCGCACACACGCAGACATCTCATACACCCGTGTTTGTGTGTGTGCCCGTCAGGAAAACCCGCTCAGCCTCCCCACTGGTTAGACTGGGGCCGTGGCACTGCGGCAGCCTCACCTGCCACGTTCGGCAGCCTCTCATAGAAGGGACCTGCATGGTGTAGTCACCAGGGCCACGTGTGCAGCGGTGCCGGGACACGCGTGGCCACACCACGCACCGCTGGAGGAGACAGGGGCAGCCAGGCCGGGCTCCCAGTGCTGTGCTCAGGCTCTGGATTTCCCCTGCTGTGCTAAAGGCTGAAATACCTGCACCTTACGTGCCGGCCTGGCCTATTGCTGCGGCCAGGAGGCGGCTGTGGCCCGGCCACGGGGCTGCCTGCAGCTGCCAGCGTCTGCCCCAGGGGCAAGAAGTAGCCACAGCACAGCCCACGTGCCCCAGCTGGTCCCAGCTCTCCCACCCAAGGAGCTGCCCAGGGCCAAGTGCAGGGCATGGGTCCTGCCCAGGTGTCTGTAGCCCATGGCATGTTGCTGGTAGCCACGCCATGTGCTGAGCTCCACCGTGCCCCAGGTCTGTCTCCCCCCTGCCAGCCCTGCCGGTGCTTCTCATGGTGCCAGCACAACGCGAGCCCAGAGCAGCAGGGATGATGTCCATCTCTGTACAAACAAGTGTGGTTTATTAAGGCATTTCTTCGAGAAGTTGGCACTTGGGTCCAGGCTGTGCTGGAACGGCCCAGTGTGCAGGCCGATGAGCAGCGCCCAATACATGCAGCTCAGCGAGACATGATACAAAAAGTACAAACAAAGTAGAAAACAGGAATCGTAGTACAATGTGTAAAAATAAATAACTGGAGGCTTGGCTCCTGGCTGGGCTCAGCAGCCCGTGGCTGTGTCCCCCCACACCAAGTGGGGCTGCCGTGCGTCTGACCCTTCTGTGAGGTGCGCGGGGGGGTGACCCATCCGTGTTCCCCTGTCCCAAGCATGCAGGGGGGAGCAGGGCTGCTTGGCCGCCCTGGCAGGGCTCAGGGAGCACACGACACCCCCGGCGTGCTCCCCAAAGTGCCCGTGAGCGGGACAGCCCGGCCCGGAGAGCAGGGACGAGGGGTGCCCGCCCCAAGGGCTGTCCCTGTGCTGAGGCAGAACCCGTCCTCCCCTCCTGGAGCCGCCTTGGGTGCGCTGTGGTGNCCGCCCTGGCAGGGCTCAGGGAGCACACGGCACCCCCGGCGTGCTCCCCGCAGTGCCCGTGAGCGGGACAGCCCGGCCCGGAGAGCAGGGACGAGGGGTGCCCGCCCCAAGGGCTGTCCCTGTGCTGAGTGAGGCAGAACCCATCCTCCCCTCCTGGAGCCGCCTTGGGTGCGCTGTGGTGCCCAGGCAGTGCAGGTGTGGCCCTGCAGCCCCCTCGGTGCCACCATCGCTGCTGCAGATCCCCATCCTGGGCAGCTCCCAGGGCTGCCGGTACGGGGGACCCACTCCCATGTGCATGGTGGGGACCAGGGCGCAGCAGTGTGCCCGCAGCGTGGGGACACCCGGAGCGCAGGCTGGGCTGGGACCTGCCGCACCGAGGGGAGGTTTGGGGCTGAGACAAGGAGAGATGGGGCTGCAGTCACAGATGGTTCTTAGTGCGAAATGGGGAGGGAGCGGGCAAAAGTGGTGGGTTTTGGCTGCTGTGATAAAACATCTGGGGGTGGGGTTGCAGCCATGGTGCTGACGTGCCTTGGGCTGAGGCTACAGAGTGGGTCTAGCGGAAGTGTGATAGGAAGGAAATTCCCCCAAATCCCCATCTGAGATGGCTGGGTGTCCTCCCTGACACCACAAACACACACCTGAAGCCCAGGCTGTGTATTTGGGGCTGCTGCAGTGCTCCCCATGCCGTGCTCCCGGCCCTCCCTCTGCACCCAGGTCTGTGTGTGGGTCACAGTGACTGTGAGCACCCAGGGCCATGGCAGCAGTCCCCAGGACTGCGCTCCCAGGGCCATGCGACGCGCGCTGGCTCCACTGTGAGCAGCCATGGGCTGCGGGGCGAGCGCTGGGCAGGGGCTGACCCCGGCGTGAGTGGGACACCAGCCGCGAGGCCGTCTGTGTGAGCGGTGCTGGAGTGAGGACGGGGACCAGCCCCATTGAAGCGTGGCTCTATCCCATGCTCACGACATGGCACGAGGGTGCCATGAGGTGCAGAGCAGCACAGAGGGCTGGGGGTTCTGGCACCTACCCACATTTTGGAGGTGGCCCTGGTGGCCCAGGGCGCGGGGGAGGCCAGCTGCCCAGTGTCCCACCCTGTGGCTGTAAGATGACACGCCAGCTGCCACTGTGCCAGCTTCAGGCCACGTGGCGTTTTGGGATACCCCCTCCCACCTGCTCCCCTTAGGCCTGGGGCAGATGGAGCGGGAGGAGGTCACTGGCTCATGTCTCTGAGCGGCCACCTCACTGCCCTTCCTGGGGCCAGGCCATCTCAGGGTCGGCTCTGCTGCAGCTCCCACGCTGCTGCTCCTGCCAGCCCCACCGTGCAGCTGCCGGGTCCATGTCCGGTGCCCCAGCCTGCAGCCCAGAGAGGTACCTGGCCCCGGGAGCCGCTTCTCCAGGAACGGGGCCCCCATGCTGCGCAGGACACCTGCCTCCCAGCCCAGGCCCCGAGGAACAGGGCTCTCCAGCAGCTCTGGGAAGGAGATCCCTTAAAAGGGTCCCATGGGTGGGAGGCAGAAGGGCTTGAGAGACCCCAAAGGATCCATTTCACCACCACCAGCCATGGATGGGCAAGCAGAAAGCAGGCATTGCCTTCTCCTCCCACTCTAGCTTGGCTCGGGATAGGTCTCCCCTCACTTTTGGGAAGCAGGTTCAGCCGTCCCCGCAGGCAGCACGGGCTGCTGTGGCTGTGCCTGCTGAGCAGCGCATCCCTGCCTTGGGAGCATTCCTCCCCAGCGCCGTGAGCTCCTGCAGGGAAGGGGCCAGCGGGGATGGCTCAGCGTCCTGCTGCACCCAGGCTGCTGCGGGCCTTGGGCACGTGGCCGGGGAAGGGCAGGGTCTGCAGTACCCCAGCCCAGCAGGGCAGGGAGCACCCGTCTGCTCCCAGCCTCTCTCGGAGCACAGAGTACCATGAAGCATCATCCTGCCAGGCGCCGACCTGAGACGCCATGAGCAGTACAAGGAGCCATTGCCCTGGGGTGCTGGCACTAGGATCAGCAGTCCACAGGGCACCAAAACCAGCACTGAATCTGCCAGACCACAGGGAGTGACAGGAGCCAACAACCCCAAAGGACACAGGAACCCACAGCCCATGGGGGCCCCGGGCCAGGCAAGGTGCTGGGAGAGCAGGATTAGCACCCGTGCAGAGCAGCCCTGGGCTTGGCCCCGCTCCTGACCCCACGGCTGCGGGGTGGGGTGGAGGAGTCCATGGGCCCAGGTCTAAATCCTGAGCTCGGCCTCCTCGGGGGGCTCCAGCGAGTGCTCAGCACTGATGGCGGAAGCAGAAGGCCCCTGTGAGATGCCAAAGGGCGAGACCACGGGGGAGCGGGCAGCCAGCGGGGACAGCGAGGGGGAGAAGCTGGGCGACATGGCAGAGGACGAGATGGAGCCCTCGTGGCTGATGGGCGAGCGGCGCAGGGAGGACGGGTGCGGGAAGGTCCTGCCCGGCGGCGGCTTGGGGGGCACAGACTTGGCACCCGGGTGGGCCACTGAGGTGATGAGGGGTGGGGGATCGATGCGGGGCTTGGGCTCTGCCTTGGGCTTGGTCGGGAAGGGCTTGCGCAGGGAGCTCTCATCCTTGAGGCGGGCAATCTCTGTGAAGACACTGGCCAGCGGCTGGAACTGGGGGCACCAGTTCAGCAGGTAATCCCAGTTGTAGCTGCCGCGGAGCTCCTCATCGCTGGCCACGATGGCGGTGAGCGAGCCCTCCACGGAGGGCTTGCCATCCTCCGGGAAGGCATAGTCCTGAGGCTGGGAGGAGACACTGAGGCCACAGCGCACGCCGAGGAAGGCGCTGCCTCCTCCATCCTCGCGGTACAGCTGCGGGGGTGGCCCTGGCAGCAGCAGCCCGGAGCCCTTCTTGCTCTTGAACCACTGGGCGCTCTCCAGGGCAGCCGGCTCACAGGAGATGTCGGAGAGCTGGTCGGCATCTTGCTGGATGCCGGAGTCAGGGCCGCGGGCGGAGATGTGCTCCTGCATGGAGGCTGTGATGCTGGCCACGCGTGGGTACTCGTTGATCATCCGGATCTCGTCGTCCTCAGCGGCTTCGGCGGAGCCTCGGCCGCTGGAGTGCGAGGGGTCCAGCGAGCCGCCTCGCGTGTAGGGCCCTGCCGGCTCGCCCCCGTACCCCGGCAGGGCCTGGTGGTAAATGTGCTCGCCCCCGGGAAGTGGCGGCTCCTCGCGGCCGAGCTTCTGCAGGGAGCCACTTGGCACGCGGCCCAGCGCCCCGTCCCCCTCCGGCTTCTCACGGCCCCGCCGGTGACGGGAGCGGACCAGGGCCAGCACAATGGCCACGGCGGCCAGCACCACCACAACCCCCAGCGAGGCGGCCACGGCCACCAGCAGCAGGTTGAGGTCAGGGGCCAGGCCGAAGGAGGTGTGTGTGACGTCAATGATGACCTGCGCAGAGGCTGAGCGGGAGGCGGGCAGGGGGCTGCGCGCCTGCACCTCCAGGCTCATCTCGCGTGGCTCCCTCTTGGCACGCCCGGCCCCGGCCTGGGGCTGGCTGTCCACACGCAGGTAGATGGTGCCTGTGGTTTGGTTGATGGCAAAATATGGCGAGGGCTTTGCCAGGGAGTACAGTACGACGCCATCAGCCCCCTCATCCTCATCTGTTGCCAGCACCCGCCCGATGCTCTGCCCTTTGCGGGCGCCCTCAGGGACCTCAAAGTTGAAGGAAGGGCTCAGGAAGATGGGATCATATTCGTCCTCCCCTGTCACCAGCACCCGCACTGTCACCGTGGCAGAGGCGTTGCCAGCATCGGTGGCCCTGACTAGGAGCTGGAAGGCTTTGGCTCGTTCGTAGTCAAAGGTAAGTCGGGAGCGCAACTCCCCAGAGCTGCTGTTGACGGCAAAGGCATCCCTGCCCTCCGCCATGCCGGGCTCCCCCACTGGCTGCTCCAACACTGTGTACCGCAGCTCCCCAAAGACACCGGTGTCTGCGTCAATGGCACGCAGTGTGGTGACCAGTGTGCCAGGAGGCAGGTTCTCCCGCATGCTGGCACTCAGCACCTCCACCGGGAAGTATGGCTTGTTATCGTTGACGTCCTTCACCTCGATGGCTACAGGTACCAGTGCAAAGTGCCCGCCTGGCACATCCGTGGCCTGCACCACGAGTGCATGCAGCGCCTGGGCCTCCCGGTCCAGGGGCCGTGCCAGGCACAGGGCCCCCGTGCTCTCATGAAGCTGGAAGAGCCCATGCTGGTCTCCTGAGCTGATGGTGTAGTGAACATGGCCGCGGGGCCCCGAGTCAGCATCGTGGGCCACCACGCGCAGCAGCTCTGTGCCGGGGGGTGCGCTCTCGCTCACGGCGGTGTGGTATTCGGCTCGGGTGAACACGGGTGGGTTGTCGTTGACATCCTGCACGGTGATGAGCACAGGCACCGTGGCGCTGCGCTGCGGCAGGCCCCGGTCTGAGGCCGCCACAGTGAGGTTGTAGACCGGGATGGCCTCAAAATCCAAGTGTTCCACAAGCACCAAGGCACCCTGTGTGCGGAGATGCCCCCCTGCCCAGGCCACCCGGCTCTCCACCTGGAAGGCGTTGCCGCCATTGCCACTGACGATGGTGTAGTCGAAGCCAGCATTCTCCCGGGAGAGGTCGGCATCGCCTGCCTCTAGCGTCAGCACGGTGGTTCCTGGGCGCAGGTCCTCGGGCACGCTGGCATTGTAGCGTGGCGCATGGAAACTGGGGCTGTGGTCATTCACATCCAGCACCTGGAGCTGCACTGTGGCCCAGGATGAGAGGCTGGGAGAGCCACGGTCACGGGCCTCCACCACCAGGTCCAGGGTGGGCTGGTTGGCATCAAATTCCACCCGCCGGATGGTGAAGAGGGTCCCTGTGAGGGCACAAAGCCAGAATCAGCGTGGGGGCCAAGAGGGAGCTGGGAAGGGCGTCAGGGTTATTGGCTGGCGGAATAGGTGTCCAGGACGCTGCAGTGGGAGCACTCGGAGGCCACCCCAGACAGCGACCTGGTGAGGGGCTGAGCCTGGGCCACCTGGGGGCACCTCCCTCTGCAGGCACTGCCAGAGCAACCCACAAGATAGACCCCACACAGCAGCCAGCCCCACGCACCGTTGCTGGGGTCAATGGCGATGTCAGGGCTGGGCACGGCCAAGTGGAAGGTGACATCCCCGTTGCTCCCCGAGTCTGCGTCGGTTGCGCTCACAGTGAGAATGATGCTGCCTGCGGGCGTGTGCTCTGGCAGTGTCACCTGGAAGAGGAGGAAGCCCCAGTCAGCGCCTGTTCCCCCTTGCCTGGAGCCAGCCAGCAGGGCTGGGAGAAGGTCTGGGGCTGGCCAGGGCAGCGATAGCCAAGGTGGCCCAGCTCATCGCTGGCCAGGGCCTTCCCCACCTCTGCCCCAGGGCCATGGCTGGCACACTGAGGGGGCCTGTCTCACGTGCGCAGCACCTAGCCCTGTTAGTGTGACTCCCGACCAGTTTCAGCATCCAGTTCCTGATCCTTTTCTCTACTTTGCCCTGCTATTCTGAAGAACTCTTTAATAGCTGATATTTTCTCCACAAAAGGCATTTTACACAAATCTAAACAGCTCTTGTCTTTTTGGTGTGCCAAACAGCATGTATAAACAGACAGTTCCATCGGTCCCTGCTCTCACAACCTTCAAGCATTTCTGTGGCTTCCCAGCTTCTTGCGTCTGCTCCAGAGATGCAGCACATTGCACATGTCAGCTTTCATCCAGCGATCTGCCTACGGGGCCTCAGGCCAGGTCTTGCCAGAAACACTTGTCCGGGTTGTGACCCATCTCCCACCACTTCTGGCCTTCCCACTGTTCCCACCTATTCCAGCATGTCCCGTCTGCCTGCAGCTGTGCGGGCCCACAGCTGCCGATCCCAGCGCTACGTGCCTGGTTTCAGCCTCCCGTCCACACCACAGTGACAGCACAGGGATGGAGCCCAGGGAGAGAGGGGGAAGGACGGGCTCAGGCCCACTCTCACGGGGAACTCTGTGCCTGGTAAGGCCAGTGAGCCAGGCAGGGGCAGCAGAGGGGCTCGTGCAGGACAGCCCACACTGCCCGTCACACCTGTGTGCACAGTACCTGGTAGAAGCCCTGGCTGAAAGTCGGTGCGTTGTCATTCACGTCCTCCACAACGACGGTGAGGTTGGCCTCGGTCTCATGGCGGGTGTCGGAGGCACGCAGGGTGAGGGTGTACTGGCTGCGCTGCTCATAGTCCAGTGGCCCCGTCAGGGCAATGCGTCCTCCATACCGCAGCACGCTGAACGTGCCCACGGCATCACCATCCAGCATGAGCGCGTAGGAGAGCACGGGGCCCGAGTCCACATCGTTCCCGGTCAGCTGGGCTATCTGGGTGCCCAGCAGCGTGTCTGTGGAGAGGCAAGGCATGAGTAAGCAGCCCCATCTCCCCAGAGAAGACCTGGCTCACATGGTGGGAAGCCAGCTCAGCCCGAAGCCTGAGCACCGAGGACAAGGGGGAGATGCTCGGGGTGAAGGGGAAGGTCTTGGGAGGTCGGCAGGGCAGGTCAAGGCTGGCACAGGCATGGGGCACACGGGATGAGGACAGAGAGCAGGCAGGGCATGTGTGTGCAGCCAGAGCCCCTGCAGTGCGGGCAGGGGCCAGGGATGAGTTGGGAATTCAGCTGGTTCCCTCAGGACACAGCTGCAGCACAGGGGCTGTACAACCCCCTGCCCCAGGCCATCACAGATCAGGCAGCACTGAAGAGCTCAGGGGGAGCTCAGCCAGTGGGTCAGCACAAGCTGGCCCTTGGCAAGGCAACCTCTCTGGGGCCTCCTCCCTGACCCACGGGTGCCCATCGCGCCTCAGCTCTTGCCATCTGTGACGCATTACCTCATGGGGCTGAGCTACACTTACTCTCTGGGACCCGCACCTCCCAGGGAAACGGGATTGTGGGGCTATTGTCATTGACGTCCATCACCACAACGGTCAGCGTGGCAGAGCCCACAAGAGGCGGAGTCCCTCTGTCCATTGCCGTTACCACCAAACTGCGGGCAAGCACAAGGTTCACAGACATGTGGCCATATGTGTGAGGGAGCAATGCATGCAGGCACTGCATCTGGGACATGTCGGGGGGGTACTGCATGTGTGCACAGGGTTGGAGCGTGTCCATGTGGCAGTGGAACTGTGCACAGCATCTGGAGTGTCTGGGGCAACGGATATGTGCAGAGCATCTGGAGTGCACGTGTGGGGCAGTGGACGTGCGTACATCCAGAGTACGGTGGGGCAGGGCAGCAGAGGGATGCACATTTGAGGTGCACGTTTGGAGGGCAGGGGGTTTGTGTCCAGCACTCGGAACGTAGGAGCAGGCAGAGAATGTGGGCACACGCGTTTGGAGTGGGTGGCGGGCAGTGGATTCATGCACAGCCCTGGCATGGGCACGTGGGACTGAAGAGGCATGGCTGGAGGCTTTTGCAAGTGGAGGGAGTGGATGCACCCACGGCCTTTTCAGTCTGTGCGAGGGGCCGGAGTCTAGAATGTGCGTGGGAGACGATGCAGGCAGAGTAGGGGCGCAGTGGGGTGCAGGGAGATGGGCATTTGGAGCATATCTGGGTGTTGGGGAACGTGTGGAGCCTCTCTGCGGACTGGTGATGGGTATGCGAATGGAACGAATGCCCTGGGCCTCCCCACGCCTGGGAAGAGGGGAGAGAGCCACGTAGCCACTGGAGCATGCACACGGGGAGAGAACATAGCCTGGGTGGGGGGCAGAAGTTATTCCTTGCATCTGAATCATACACATGTAAAACGGTAGGGGGAGGACTTAAATTCATTGCGTGTAATGTTTGCCATTATCCTGTGCAGGTGTGGCTAGGCTGGCTGGGCGATGTGCGCATGGTGAGGGCCCAGAGGACCAGCGCTGAATGCAGGAGGACTTGCAAGAAGGTTCAGGGCAGGGCATTACCACCTGGAGCGCACGTCGGGGGCAGAAGGGTGCAGTGCATGGGAGTGGGAAGGAACTGAGCATATGTGGTCTGGATTAAGCAGGCAGGAAAGGGAACGGATGCAGCCACTGAAAAGAGCGCACTGCTCCCCTCACAATCTTCTCAGATTTGCAGAGGCCAGGCTGAACGGAGCACTGGCTCATCTCATGGCCATCTGTCATGCTTCAATACCATTTGCTCCCCGTGTTAACACTAAGCCTAAGTTCCTGCTGTTTGGGAAAAACATTTTACAGACAGGGCTGTGACAGCTTTGGGTGGCACTAAGCAGCAGAGCATCCCCCGCAGCCTTGGGGATGTTGCTCCACAGCTATGCCCCCCTCATATCGGTGGCACAAGTTAGTCTGGCTCCACTCACCGGGTCTGGGACCAGATCTCCCTGTCCAGGATGGCAGCAGTAGTGATGGTGCCAGTCTGAGGATCGATGTGGTACAAGCCTGTCATTGGCAGGGACTGGTTGATGGCGTAAGTCACCTGCCCATTCGCTCCCTGGTCCAGATCATCTGCCAGGACCTGCAAAGCCACATGAGAGATTCAGCAGTGCAATTGTGGAGCCCTGCAAACCACCGTCCTTCAAAGCTAGACCTATCCGCAGGTGCCAGCCCCAGGCCCACGGCACAGTCCCCCACCCCATCACCTCAGCACAGAGGCAGGCCAGGGGCCCCGATGTCCCCGTTTGTGTCCCCAGTGATACCTGGATGACTGGTGAGTCATAGCTCTGTGACTCCCAGATGAACGCCACGTAGTTCTGCAGCTGGAAGCGTGGCAAGTTGTCATTCACATCTTGCAGGTTAAGGTTTATGGCCATGAAACCGAAGGAAGCTGCTGTCTCTGCCTGGACCACCAGGCGCAGCCGGGGGCTGGCCTCGAAGTCCAGGCTGCTGGAGTCCTGAACCGAGATGGCACCTGGGAGCAGGGAAACAGCAGGACGGGGTGGGTGAAGAGCGGGGAGTGATGCACCAGCACATCCAGCCCTCATCTTCTCTTTCGTTCCCTTGCACTCAGTCCATCCCTCCGCTCACCCATCCGTTCTCAAATAGACAGAACACACACACTGAGCTCCTCTGAGCCCTCTCCAAACCGACAGCCTTCTCATCAGCCCCAGTGAGTTGTCCTGGGTGATAAATCCTGCACCTCGCTCAGTACAGGCTGCTTCTGCTTACCCTAAAGCATGCAATAGCCTTCCCCTATGGAGACACCATCTGACGTATGGCCAGTTTAAAAAAAACCTGCTCCATGGCAAGCCCCATACTGCTACACAAGCTCATCAAGCTCCAAGCCAAAGTCACCAAACTGCAGCTATTAGTTTAGGGCAAATCCTTACAAAGACACTGTAGGAGCTGCCAGCTGTTCTCCTGCTAGGGGTCTGAGGACAGACATCCATTCTTATCCCAATGAATCACTGCACCTGGGCTTTTGTAATGACAAAGTATTGCTGTCCCACCCAAGAAGGTGGAGGGCGTCCAAAAAGATATTCTGAAATGACTGGCAGTATTCCTACAGGCATGCATTCAAATGTAATGAGGAGGAACTGTGCTCCTGCGGCTGAATTCCTGCCTTGGGGATTCCTGCAGAGCCTCACTCTCTCTGCAGCCTGTTTCAGCATCTACGTGCAACCAGCAGGTGAAGTGCTCAGGCTATGGGTGTGCAGCAGCAGGCAGCTAGAACAGCTCTGTGGCCACGGACAAGCCCAGCTTCTGTGTTAAGAGCTCTGCTGCCAGCTTTGCATCACGGTCGCATGAGCTCCAGTGCACACAGCTGAAACCAGGCCACATGTCCAGGAACGGAAAACACAGATTACGGCTACTAGCATGGTGGCCTGGTTTGGAGAACAGCTGCGTCCTCACCTCCTGCAACCCAGGGGCTGGGAGCCAGCTGTGCTCCCCTGCCCCTCTGCCACCATTTGACTGCTGCAGCAGGCCCTGCCTCCAGGGCTGGCTTGGCCCAGAGAAAATACAAGGAGAGCAGTCAGCAGCAGTCCACCTTCTGAAGGGTTGTTCCTGCCTGGGACAGAAGGAGCAGAGCCTCAGGTGCCACAGTATGGGCTGAGGATGCTCCTGTGACATTCCCCTGCTCTGGTCTTGTCCACAGCAGGCACTTTAGTGTGCTCTCCAATGCAAAGCTCTCGCAGAGCTCCTGTGGACATCACCTCTGCTCCTCCCTGCAGAGGAGATAAGCCTAGGGATGGCTGAGGACAGTCATGGACCGGTGCCCATGCACTGGCGCATTGTGACAGCAGAGCTGCAGCACAGGAGCCCAGTCTAACGCTGCCTGGCAGCTGGCGCAGAGCAGGAGAGCAGTGCTGTGCCATCCCCCCTTGCCCTCCCTCACCGTGGTGCTCCAGCATGCAGTCCCTTGCCCTGGGAGAAAGCAGGGCAGACAAACAGGACTCAAGGAGGGACATGTTTTAAGGGAAAAATCCTGTATTCTGGGCACTTTGCCCAAGGGAAATGTTTCCCCATTGAAATGAAGTGGCATCGCCAGAGCAACCAAGGTGCAACTGAGGTGCAGCCAGGACACGTCCAGGGTGTTCTCAGAACCACTGGCACACACGGCTTGAGCAGAGACAAGATGAAGGGATGCGAAGGGACAAGCGTTACAGGGGGAGATTTGTGATTCTGTGATCCCGTCAGGCCTTGCTGCAGCACAGCATGGCAGCTTGCCACGCAGACCAGTGTCACAGCCACACACGGTGTAGCAGAGCCCTGCTTATACCACCCCGGACAGCAGGGAGAGGGAACCTCTCTGCATGACCGACCTCACAGGTCTCAGCCTCCCACACCAGGGAGCAAGAAGCCCCAGCTTGATGTCAGTGCTACGGTGACTGAATTTCTCGTATCATAGAATAGTTTGGGTTGGAAGAGACCTTTAAAGGTCAGATAGTCCAACCCCCCTGCAATAAGCAGGGACATCTCCAACTAGACCAGGTTGCTCAGAGCCCCGTCCAACCTGACCTTGAATGTTTCCAGGGATGGGGGATCCACAGCCTCTCTGGGCAATGTGGGCCAGGAGCTCACCACTCTCATTGTAAAAAATTTCTTCATGAGATGTAGTCTAAATATTCCCTCTTTTAGTTTAAAGCCATTACCCCTTGTCTTATTGCAACAGGCCCTGCTAAAAAGTCTGTGCCCATCTTTCCTATAAGCCCCCTTTAAGTACTGAAAGGCCACAATAAGGTCTCCGCAGAGCCTTCTCTTCTCCAGGCTGAACCCCCCCAACTCTCTCAGCCTGTCCTCCCAGCAGAGGGGCTCCAGCCCTCCCAGCATCTCCGGGGCCTCCTCTGGCCCCGCTCCAACAGCTCCGTGTCTCTCCTGTGCTGAGGCCCCAGAGCTGGAGGCAGCACTGCAGGGGGGGTCTCCCCCGAGCGGAGCAGAGGGGCAGAATCCCCCCCCTCGCCCTGCTGCCCACGCTGCTGGGGATGCAGCCCAGGCTGCGGGGGGTTTCTGGGCTGCCAGTGCGCATTGCCGGCTCATGTTGAGCTTCTCATCCACCTACATCCCCAAGTCCTTCTTGGCAGGGCTGCTCTCCATCCCTCCATCCCCAGCCTGGGCTGGCACCGGGGGCTGTGATATGTGATACCACAGGGCAAGCACCAGTCTCACAGCAAGGCAACCCTCACCCTCCCTCAGCCAGGCTTTCCCTGATGCGAAGGGATCCATGGCCCTTCAAAGGCTGCCCATTGAAGCACATGGTGCAAACAATGCCAGCTTGCCCAGTGGCACTGGGCAGCACCCTGCAACCTGCCTCCCTGCTCTGCCCGGGCTATCTGCCACGCACAGGCACCACCGATATGCTCAGCACCTGCTGACTGCCCAGGGAACAGCCTGAGCAGTGGGAATCCTTAGAATGCCCACTGGACAGTGAGCGGTTCCCCATTTATTGTCACCTTTGGGACCGCACAGAGGCAGCCATGAATCAGTCACAGTAGCTCCGTGCACACCACAGAATAAAGCGCAGCAGCCTGGGTGCCTGGCTCCAAGGCCCCACTACGGGATGTGTCATTTGGCTGAACTTGCCATCTGAGGCAGGGGCTGCACCCAGATTGCATCTTAGCAATAGTCCTGGCCTCTGCTAAATCCTGAACCAGGCCTAGGAGTTTTTGGGGAAAAGTCCAGTTAGGAGGGACCAAAAGCATGCTGGGAGCTGCGCTAACAAGCTCTGGACAATGACAGGTTAGTGTTCACGTCCAAATACTAACACTATTTAGTTTACTGGTATAGAGGTGTGGACTGTGCTCCAGTCCACAGTGGCTGTTCCCCTCTGGGGGGGGCTCCGAGCCTTGTGACAGCGGAGCAGGCACTGGCAGAGCACTGGTGCCCTCCCACTTGCTGCTTCCCTGTCTGGTCTTGGTGCTGTACCTGAACTGGGCTGGATAAGGAACGCATTCTTCTCATTGCCGCTGACGATGCTGTACGTGATGCGCCCAGAAGAGCCCCCGGTGTGCGTAGCTTGGATGTTTGCCACAGCAGTGCCTGGAAGAGAGTGAAAAAGTGCGAAGGGGCAGCAGAGTCTCGGGGCAGGTGGCAGAGGAGGTGGGGGTGTGTGGGCAGCACAGGCTGTACCACTAGAGCACAGCTCTGCCTGAGGACACTGCTGCCAGAGGACGTGAGATCTACTGGTAATTCTGGGTTGGGAGCAGCTAGGATTTGTGGGGCCCGTCCATGGCCCCTCTGTGGTCTCACTGTGATGCCTGGAGACCTTCCAGGAGCAACCAGGCACCTGTAACTGCCTACAGTGATCTGAACAGCCTGAGGCAAACCCACAGGGGCTACCACCCTGAACAGCCTGTGCACCAGTCAGACCCTGCAGTCCCTCGGGTCTACCCAAAGCATAATGGGGCTTCCCAAGACCCTGCAGTGCTCCCCGGTTGGAGGTTCCCACAGCTTTGCCAGCCCAGCACCCACTTTCCCTCCTGTCCCGTCCCATTTCATCCCAGCACTTGTTGGTCACTCTGCCCAGCTTATACCTGGGGCAGCATTTTCTGGTATGGCCACATCATTGGTGCTCCGGGGGAAGCGCAGCCCCTGGTAGGGCTCTTCCTGCAAATGGATCACCACCACACCGGTAGAGGAGAGCGCCGGCTGCCCCAGGTCTGTGGCCAGGATGAAGAGCGTCCGCTGGCGCTGGCTGAGCGAGCTCAGGGGCTGCAGCAGCTGGATGTCCCCTGTGTAGGAGTTGATTGCAAAGGCGGAGTTGGGAGTGGCAAGGCGATACAGGATGGAGGCATTGGCACCTGCATCCCTGTCCTCTGCCCTCATGGTGGCCACGACCTGCTTGAGCGGTGTGTGGCGGGACAAGTTGACAGTGAGTGGGCTGTGCAGGAAAGCAGGGGCATGGTCATTGACGTCTCGCACTGTGACAGTGACGCGCACAGCCGCGCTCTTGGGCTCCCATGGGGCTGAATCCACAGCCTTGGCCAGGAAGCTGTAACTGGGGTGGCGTTCCCGGTCCAGCGCCTGGGCACTTCTGATGCGCCCGCTCTGCGGCTCGACCTGGAACATGCCAAGTGACTCATTGCCCAGGTAGTAAGAGACCTGCCCATTGGTGCCTTCATCAGGGTCCTCAGCCACCAGCTGCAGCACCAGGGCGCCAACAGGCAAGTCCTCTGGCACCTCTACCATATACGAGGCTTGAGCAAAACCAGGTGCGTTGTCATTCAGGTCCAACACCCGCACGTTCACTGACATGGTGGCACTGCGCGGGGGGGTGCCGTGGTCTTGCACCACCACTGTGAGGCTGTAGGAAGCAACTTGCTCCCGGTCAAGGGCACGTGCAGTGGAGAGGACACCGGAGACTGGGTCTAGGCTGAAATCCTGCCCAGGGTCTCCATCTGGAAAAGAAGAGAGGGAATAACAAGACAGCATGACTATAACTGCCACAAGGAAGGACCTGCCCTATGCTGCCCAGAGAAGACAGCATGAAGTCCATCCATCCCAGTGCGGCCTGGCAGGGAGGGCAGTGAGCTGTTCTCTGCAAGGCCCCAGTGGGATTGAACCTCCTTGGTCCAGCTCTGTGTGTCTGTGTGTGTGTGCAAGAACTGTCTCCAACAGCTCACAGGCCAGTGCCGCTGCCACAGGAAGCCCCCAGACAATGCATAGCATAACAGCAAGGAGATCTCACTTAGCAACCTGTACATTCAACAGGTCAGAGCGGCCAAGAGAGGTATGGAACTAGTCCAAGCCTGGGGAACCAGACAAGAGCCTGGGGAATGAGGAAATGCAGCCTCTCCAGATCTTGGGGTGCTCTTTACTGGGGGCAGAGAAACTAGAGGGCTGAGAGGGCAGCAGTTACGTGTGGTTTGGAGCAGGAGAGAACTGGAGTGGAACAGGAACTGTCACAGGTGATGCTTCCCAGAGCCATGGGCAACCCAGGGTGAACAGCGCTTACCTGCTGCCGAGAAAGAAGCTACAGAGCTCCCTGTGCACCTCACCTGCCACGTGGTACTCCAGGCGCCCATTCTCGCCTCCGTCAGGATCAGTGGCCCGCAGGGTGTAGAGTGCCACGCGACTCTGGTTCTCAGGGACCTCTACAGAGCAGGACTCACTCTCTAGGTGCGGTGCGTGGTCATTCTCATCCCCTACTGTTATCCGCACAGTTGCCTTGGAGAGGTTGGGGGGCAGGCCACCATCCCGCGCATAGACTGCAGGAACAGAGCAAGAGCGCTGCAGGCTGCCCTGCGGAGTGGCAGCTACCATCAGGGCTGTCACATGCAAACGCCCAATCACAGGGGCAGCCCAGGCATGGGATCGCTGGCGTTCCTGCACGCTCAAACCACCCAACCACCCTGCCTGCCCCACAACCCCCCATCACTTCCCGTGGCCTCCCTCCCTGCGATACTGCCCTACCCCAGCAGTGGGGAGCACCCATCTGCCTCCCCTCTGCTCTCTACCCCCACGTCTGCTGAGGCTCTCATGCACCAGCACAGCCCTACCCATCAGCACGTGCTGCTCCTGCTCCTCACGGTCCAGGGCACGTGTGGTGACAATAAGCCCCGTCTGTGGGTGGATGGAGAACGGCCCCCCAGAGAGAGTCCCATAGGACACCTGCCCATTGGCACCTGCAGGGAGGAACATGGTTTGAGGGCAGCCCAGCAGCAACCCCAGAGCCCTGCACCTCCCCCCTCCCAGGCCTCCCACCCAGGGGTCACGCAGGCTGTGGGAGAGGATGATCTCGCTCCCTGGCAAGTAAAGCTGGGGCAGAGATGTGGGGTGGAGGGAGGTCCCAGCCCAGCCCAGCCCAGCCCAGCTTGTGGAGGGGAAGATGGGCCAAGGAACCTCCACAGAACAAAGGCCATTGCCTTGGGGACCAGAGGGAATCACAGTCCCTGTTCTCATTCTCAGCTTCTCCCAGGATTCAGCCTCTCTCTCCTCTCCAGGACAGGAGATGACCCTTCCCTCCATGGTCAGCCAGGCTCTCCAAACCAGATGGAAGGGAGCAGAGTGCACCCAGTCCTGGGTGCTGCATCTCCAGAAGGGCCCCTGACCAAACAGGGCAGCTCACCCTCGCTCTGCATCCTCACCCAGGTCCCGGTCCGTGGCCAGCACCTGCAGCACAGTGCTGCCAGCTGGTAAGTTCTCCATGATGTGTGCTTCATACTCAGGTTTCTCAAAAGCGGGAGCCTCATCGTTGACATCCAGCACCAGCACAGACAGTAGCTGTGTGGCGGAGCGGCGTGGGAAACCGTGATCCATGGCCACCACGGTCAGGTTGTGCTGCACCACCTCCTCCCGGTTGAGGGCCCGGACGATGGAGAGCGCACCTGCAGACAAAGGGAGGGCGATGAGCTGGGACCGCGCAGCACCGGGGCCGACCGTTCCCAGGACAGAGCTATCGCAAGGCTGCAGGCACTGGGGTGAGCCAGGGACAGCCAGGTCTCAACAGAGACAGCAGTATCAACCAGGCGTTATGCTCGGGCCTCTCTGCACCCCACAAGTCTCCCTCCTCCAGGTTCCCCAGCCTCCCCCTGTGCACCACGCTGCATCCCCACGTACCCCTGCACCCTCCTCAGCCCCCGCGTTCCCAGTGTCCCTGCTGCCCACCCTGCATCCTTCTGGGTCCTCACCAGTGCTGGGGTTAAGGTGGAAGCGGCCATCACTGTTGCCTGCTCGCAATGAGTAGCTCACACGCCCATTCTCTCCCAAATCATTGTCCTGGGCCACCACATGCAGCGCCACGAACCCCGTTGGCTGGTCCTCCATGACACTGACGGCAGCAGGCGAGAGGAACACGGGCACATTGTCATTCTCATCCGTCACAAACACACGGGCTGTGACAGCTGCCGAGCGGCGCTGGCTGACGTTGCGGGCCTGGTCTGTGGCCTCCACCACCAAGAGGAAGGAGGCAGCAGCCTCCCGGTCGAGGCTGTGGCGGAGGGTCAGCAGCCCTGAGCGGCTGTCAAGCTGGAAGGGGGCCCCCGGGGGCTCCTGGTGCAGCAGGGCGTAGCGCACCTGGCTGTTGGGACCCACACCATCCCCGTCCAGCGCCTGGAAGGTGAAGACGGACGAGCCAGCCTGGGCATTCTCAGGGACCACAATGGTGATGGGGTCTTCAGGGAAGGTGGGCGCCTGGTCATTGCAGTCCTGCACGTGGATGTGTACCAGCACCAGTTGGCTGGAGGGATAGCCATGCTGCATGTCCTCAGCACTCACCTGAAGCACGTGCCGTGCCCCAGCTTCATAGTCCAACTCCCGGGCAGCGTAAATCTCCCCTGTCACACTGTCAACCACAAAGGTGCCATCCCCACCGCCTCCTACCACCGTGTAGGTCAGCTGTCCTCGCGCAGGCGCATCTGCAGGTGCCACGGAGCCGATCACAGACCCCGGCTTCACCCCCTCGAGAGGGTGCAGGGTCAGCACAGTGGCATCAGGCCGTGGCAGCACCCGGGAGGACGGCAGCACCTGTGAGGAGAGGCAGCAGTGAGGGGCACGCGCCGGGTGCCGTGTGCCAGGAGGAACTCCCGGGGAGCCAGCGCAGAGGGGGACATGGGGTCTGCAGAGAGCAGGTGTCCCAGCTCTCCTGGTCTAACAGATGAACAGCAACCTGAGAATAAGCACGGGTTTGACAGGGTGAAAGACGAGCTTCACCTGAGGAACTCGGGTAGGGAAGGACAGACAGAGCTGCTGACTGGCCAGAGAAGGCTCAGGGGGATCTTATCAAAGTACATCAATACCTGAAGGGAGGGAGCAAAGAGGACAGAGCCAGGCTATTCCCAGTGGTGCCCAGTGCCAGGACCAGAGGCAACGGGCACAAGCTGAAACACAGGAGGTTCCCTCTAAACATCAGGAAACACTGTTCACTGTGAGGGTGACCAAGCACTGGCACAGATTGCCCAAGGAGGTGGTGGAGTCTCCATCCTTGGAGACAGTCAAAAGCCACCTAGATGTGGTCCTGGGCAACTGACTCCGGGTGGCCCTGCTTGAGCAGGGTGGTTGGACAAGATGACTCCAGAGGCGCCTTCCTGCCTCAACCATTCTGTGAGTTTGTGATTCTGTGATTGTTAGATACTGCAAAGGCAACAGACACCAGCAGAAACAATTCTGCAAAACATAAGCAAGAGTGGACAAGAAGAGAGGTAACACCCATCCGGATGAGAGGCACAGAGAAGAAAGATGACCCAGTATGACCCAAAGATAAATAAATACTATTACTACTTTTATTAAAGATACTGAAGTTAATTTGGGGATGAGGTGCACCTGTGGCTGGGAGTGAGGATGCATGAAAAGCCATAGCGTTATCTGAAGGGAAGATATGTTGAAGAACTCGCTGCGCTCATGTCAAGGAGCTGGGGAAAAAGAGGATACAGCAAAACTGTCAGCTCTGAGAGGCATCAAAATTAGTGACTGTCAAGCAAACAGCTACATTACAGGGATGCAAACAAGCACTTCAGGGACAACCAGCCTGGCCTCACCACTTTGAAGGCTGTAGAAAGACTTTAATGCCAAGAACAGTTACAGACACGGCATAAAAAGGAAATGGTATAAAACGTATTGTGGAACGGCTAAAGGCAGGTGTGCCAGGCTAACACAGTGCTGCTCTCCTCAAGGACAAAGGAAACACAGCGTATCTTAACTCGCCTGGGTTTTAGCTGGGCTCTGATGCAGTAGCACGTGGGAGATCACCCCTTAAAGTGGGGAAAGGCATAGTGTAAGTAAGGCTGTGTGACGGAAAGGACTAGAAGATCAACTGGCTCAAGGAGAGTGATTAGCAGGTCTTTGCAGAGATGGCTCTTGGTGCTGACATTTACTTTTGATAGGTGCAAGGGCAAAAGAAAGCTGAGTACGTTATGAACTTGCTGACGATGTTAGAGGGCACTGCCAGCCCAGAGAAGCAGCAGAACATCAAACAAGGAGAGTCAAATGGCCCCGGGAACTGCAAGAATAGGGCCAGGAAGATGTGAAAGGGTGTACTGTGAAAGTGCCTTGAGTGGGGGGAAACCAGAGTCTCTGCTGTAAAAGGAAGCTCATTACTAACAACAGCGAAGACTTGGCTGCCTGGGCCAACACGCCAGACAGTGAGTGCCAAAGCTATACAGACGTGAAGAACACCCTGCATGTCCGGAACACTGTTTTCAGTAGATGCTGGGAAGAATTAATGTCTCTGTGCAGGGGACCTCTTAAGGTCTTCTCTGCAACAGCATATCTAGGACACAGTTGGCTGTCCAAGTCTGGAAAAGACAGAACTGCTTACTATTAATGCTGTTGACCACTTTACAAACGAGAACATGCACAGTGGCAGATAGACCCTTTCCCATCCCTTCCCATCCCAGGTTCTCCACGCAGATTTTAGGGCTGGATCAACAGCTGAGCAAGGGCAGAGGGTGCCCTGGGATGAAGGTGGTGGAGGGTGATAAGGTGGGGTGATAAGGCTTCCAAGTAGCTGCACAGTGTCCTCCAAGATGTGACAGAGGGGTAGATGGTGCAGGGACAACTGGAGTCGGGGTGCTGGATACCTGAATGCGAATGATGGCTGAGGTACTGCGAGGCACCGTGCCCCGGTCACTGGCTGTCACAGTGAAGATGTACTCGGCACGATCAGACCGGCGTAGAACTGTGGCAGTCCGCAACTCTCCAGTAGCCATGTGCAGTGTGAAACGCTCCGCCCAGGCTCCTGCGGAAAGAAGGTGAAACGCTGGAGGGAGAGGCAGACAGGAGGGAGGGCAGGGGCAGGATGGGATGGAGGAGGGAGCGAGGTGTGGCAGGGCTTGGGCAGCGGGCACCCATCTGCCCACAAGGGTGATGGCTGTGAGGCAGAGAGCAGCATCAATTAGTCAGTTCTGCAGCTCATACCTATCAGCGAGTAGATGATGGTCCCATTCTCACCCTCGTCGGGGTCCTTGGCTTGCAGGGAGGCGACTAGAAGTCCCGATGGCTTCTCTTCCAGCACCTGCAGCACAGCCCAGAAAGCAGCTGAGAGGCACAGGGCACCCTTCAGACCACCCCACAACCCCCTGGCACAGGATGTGCACCTTTTTACACCAGTCCTGCACCCCACCCAAGGCACAGACACCCCGGCAAGACTGACACGCTGTGTCTGAAGCTGGACAACATGGAGAAGTCCACAGCAAAGCTGGCAAAGGGAGTTTCTGCCTTGGCAGCTCTCCTCCGTTCTGCCCTGTCTGACAACCAGCTTAGCAGCGCTGGGGTATGCTGCTGCAGGGTGATGGGAGGACACTATCCTCCCATGTTACACCCAAAGCCTCCACAGCTGGGAAAATCCAGGGCTCCACACAGTCCTGGTTGTCTCTGCCCTCAACAGACCCCTGCAGCTGCAAATGCAAAGGCGTGAGCACTGACAGGCTCGGTGGCCAGTCACCCTGGCAATGGAAGGCGATTTCCTCAGTTCCCACCAGCCAGCCCAGGGAGGTTTGTGATCCCTGGAAATGCAGCTGGCAGTTCTTCCCCGGCTTGGACACCTGGACTCTTAGGGCTTTTCCCTTCTCTTTTTGTTCCCAGTTAGCACCGCTGATTGCTGGTCTGTAGGCACTTAAGACCACCATTTTATGCCAGTGCATCACAGTACCATCGAGACATTAATTATGCACACGCTCAATGAAGCCCACATTCTGAGGTGAGTTACCAGCTTCCTGACAGAGACCACAGGGAGCAGCATTGCATGCAAGCACCTCTCCTGGACAGTTATGGAACCGGACACATCCCCGCCGCTGCCCCTCAACACCTGTCAGTCTTTGGGAGCACCCTCAGCAAACAACCCATCCCTGCTGGCAGCGCTGTCTCTCCTCCAGCACACGCTCCTTGCACCTCCCCACACCTCACTGGTAGAGCCCCACTTGGCACAGATTCTACGCTCCCTTCCACACCAGAAGACCTCAAATTCACATCCTGAGGTTACAGACCTCAAATTCGCATCCTATCGGCACATCCCACAGCACAAATCATCCTCACAGGTCCAGCTGTGCTAGGTGATCTCTGTGTGGTACCACTTTAATGCATTCATGAAAAAGGCAAGAGGAATCAGAGCAAGAATCCAAGGAAAGAGGCTGCAAGCTCCTGAGAGGAGGCAAGCGTTAATGCTGTTGCACAAGCTGCTGGCACCAGGCTGGTGGCGCTCGAGGAGGGGAGACCAGAGGAGCTGGACTTGTTTAGCCAGGCCAAGCAGTGATGTGACTGCACTCTGTAAACACTGGGGAGAGGGGAGGGAAATTCCAAGGAGAGAGAAGAGTTATTTAAGCAAAAACACAATATTGGCACAAGAACAAATGACTATAAAGTGGTCAGAAATTAGTTTAGGCTGGAAATTAAGAGATGGTTTCTAACTACCAGATCAAGGAATCTGGAACAGCATTTCACAGCAGTGATGGAGGCAGAAGACCTTCTAAATATAGCTTGGCTGCTTATGAAAAAGAGCATCTGCGTGGACACCTCTGAGTGGGGCCATGCTTAGGAAGCCCCTTCCAACCTCTCCTCTGTAATGGCTGGGGCAGGGCCTGCCCCCCATGCTGTCCCTATCTGCACTCAACCGGGACACAAGGGGCTCCTGCTTCACCAGCATGGTCACACTCCTCTTCCACAAGGAATCCAACTCCAGCTGAGGCAAGTGGTGACTCAGCAGAGGAGTTAAATGAGCAGTGTCCACACAGGCTCCATGTACAAATGCCATTTCAGATGCACAAACAGAGGAATAAACAGCAACACAAGTGGCCTTGCCTCTGCAAAAACCTCAGCCTTGGTAAAACTGCTACCGGGCAGGCTTGTCCCGGTCAGATGCCCACCCTCCACGAAGGCTGCTGCAAATACCAGCTTGGTCCAAAGATCAGAGAGCCATCTCAGCCACGGACATAGCTCTGGCAGTGGCTGGCAGTGGATATATAGAGAAGATGCAAGAAGTAGGGTACGTATGGAATAATCCTCCTGTGAAACCCTCCCAGCTTCCAGCAGGCTGTGGCTAAGTCACTTCCTGAGCCACAGATCATATTTTTGTTTAACAGCCTTTGATGGATTTTTTTCTTTCCATGAATTCATCTCATTTTGAACCCATGCAACTTTCGGCAATGATTTCACAATTTAATTATGTTCTGCATGAAAAAGTACTGCCCCTGTTTATTTTAAACCTGCTGCCTGGTCATTTCTTATGAAGCTGCCTAGGTCTTGTCTTGTGAAAAAAGCAACTTCTAATTTGCCCCTGACTTTCTCTGTGTCACTCACCGCACACCTCTGTTATATTCCTGCAGTTTCTTCCATGCCAAAAAATGTTCAAGTATTTTCTTTCTGCATGGAAACCATTATCTACTGGAGATCACATTAACATCCTTTTCTGAACCTTTTCTAGCACTACTGCTTATTTAGTGGAAAGGAGGCAGGGCAGGGAGTGTACAGAATTTGAGATGTAGGGTAATGATGTTTTCTTTTATTCTCTCTTTCTTTTCTAGTAACACTTGGCATTTGATTTGCCTTTTTGACTTTGGCTGCGCCCTGAGCTGACATTTTCACACAGCATTCACAGTGATGCCCCGATCTTCTCCCTAAACTGAAGTAGCCGATCCAGAGCCCACCACTGTGTAAGTGAAATTCATATTTCTTTTTGCCACGTGCATCCTTTCCAGTTAGCAACAGTGAATTTCATCTCCCATCTTTCCTAATAGAAGAGTAAACCAAGATCCTTCTACAGGTCTTCACAGGGAGCCCTCACCTTCATTACTGTATAAATATACAAGTAACATCAACAATCACCCCTTCTGGAGGATACAGGAATACGCTAAATAGCCCGGATACCGGCACCAGTCCTAGGCACGCACCAATGACACCCCTCCTCTGTGAAAACAGGCCACTTCTTCCTTCCCTTTGCTCCCTCTCCCTTTCCCAGTGACCGTTCCCTGGGAGGATCCATCACTACTGCGGGTCCTGTGTGAACACCACCTGCTCCTGCCAGTGTCATACTGTGCTTGACAATCTCGTCTCGCAACCCTACATGGGAGATACCCCTCCAGCTGATGCTCAAAGCGAGGTGCTGATATAAAAATCTCCCTCTGCTTTGTCTAATGAACATTGACATGAATACTTTACTGAGCAACTCTGCAATAAATCACTGAGCTTTGCATTTATCAGTTTTTACTTTTCCCTCCAAGCCTGTCTTCTACACATGATTACCAGTGGCCTCTTCCTGTGCTTTATCCTTCTCTACCAGCGTTTCTAGCAGGAGAGCTTCAAACTAAAGTGCCCAAATATTCATTTCGTTCAAAACTGTCATAGCGTTTACCTGCCTTCAGGACTCTAAATCTGTCCCATCCTTGCTCTGAAGGATGCGTATGCTTTTGTGCTACCTTTGCATGGGAAGAAACCTCCCGAGCTCCAGCAGGACGCTCCCAGCATTTCATACCCCCGAAGACCAGCATCAGCCGCAGAGCCTGCTGTGCGAGTGTGTTGCGGGTGTCCCGAGAGAGGAGACCGGACACTCAGCAGGCTGCGGACACAGAGGGAGCAATGCCATTTTGCAGAGCCTGTCCAGCCGCGGTCTCAACATAGCCACGGCCGGCTGGTCCCTGGCCCGCGGGAGTGACTCAAGGGCCAGAGCCTTGCTCGGACTAACTTTGCCTTCCTCTGCCTCCACCAGGCCCTGAGAGATGCCTTCACCCAGGCCAAGCCTTGCCAGACAGTTCTGCAAGCAGAGAGTGCCAGCTGCACACGCAGGAAGGCGGCTGGGAAAGGACCTGGAATGGGAAGGGGAAAAGTAATGGACAGGGAAGGCCTGACTGGAGTTGCAGAGTGTCCCCAGGGTCCGGTGCTGACAGCCGGTCCAACACAAACCACAACAGCCACCCAGGCGCAGCAGTGACCTGCCAATACAGTCCTGCCCGCTCTGACCTGCCTCTGGTGCGCGGCTCAGGCAGGACTTGCGACAGAGAAAGGTTGTGATCACATCACCATGACACGATAGCACAATGCAAGTGGCTTGGAGCACGCTGCCTGAAGCGCAGCAACGTGCAGAGCAACCACATCTTTTCAGCTGCAGGAGAGGAGGACAGGGCCTCAATTGCCCATGCAGCGCCGCTTGGCTGGCTCCAGCAAGCCCTGGCCACACGTGCCACCCCACAGGGCCGCAGCAGAGCAGACGCAGCCAGCTGGGGGTGGAGGGCTGCTCCTCGCCCACTCTGTTGAGCAGCACAGACATGACTCACTCTCCAGCACACTGAGCGCCCGGGTGACGGCTGACACCACACAGTGCTGAGAGGGAAAGCTGGGCTGGGACCACAGCAGATTCTCAGAAACCCCTCGTGAGTACAAAGTCCATCTGGGCAGCGCTTTCTTGACCTCCCACAAAGCCGAGTGGCTATACCAAAAGTCCTGAGACCTAGAAGTCAACGGCACCCCCTGCCTCCCCACTCCCAAGCGTTATACCCCTGGCTCTGCTGGGTCAGGTTTAGGGCTCCCTTTCTCCTTCCCTCCTTGCAGGCATGTGTAAGCCAAGAGCTTCTGCCTGCTGGTCAGTCCTACTGGCCTCAGAGCCCTCTGCAGTCCTCACCTGCTCCGTGCACAGAGATTGCCAAGGACAAGCCCACCTTTCCAGATCAATCAGATTTACCAGCCCACCCTGGCTGCTGCATGGATGCAACCTGTGCCCACTTATCTCCCACCCTGAAATTCTCCTGGGTGCCCCTGCCCACTCCCTTTCCCCCTGCACCCAGTGGCTACCACAGCCCTGCCTCGCCAGGGCTCCAGCCTGCTGCCCCTACCTGCACGGGCAGCTCCTGACCACTGGCCACGTGGAGGAAAGCAGGAGCATTGTCATTCTCGTCCAGCACAGTCACATAGATGGTTCCTGTGGCACTGCGGGGTGGTGCTCCCCCATCCTGCACGATCACCAAGAGCTGGTAGCTGGACTGCTGCTCCCGGTCCAGGCTATGCTTGGTGCTGAGCTCCCCTGTGAGGGAGAAGCGGGGACACAGCTCAGCCCAAAAGCCACTTTAGAGAAGAGCCTGTGCTCAGGAATGTTGCTGGGGAGCCCAGCATTGCAGGGGTAGGCAGACGAACATTCTGTTGCCGCACTGGCCTGGCCCACATCACTTTTGACCTGCCCTGGGCTTTCTCCCCAGCCAGCCCCAGCCTAGGAAGCAAGGAAGTCTCTCACCTGTCTGTGTGTGGATAAGGAAGTTGGGATCATGCTGGAGCAGGCGGTAGATGAGCCGGCTGTTCTGCCCAGCATCCCGGTCACTCGCCATCACCCTTCCCACACTGCTACCAGGAGCCTGGTTCTCGGGAACAGTGAAGAAGTAACGCTCCTCACTCAGCCGGGGGCTGTTGTCATTCTCGTCGGTGATGCTGATCCGTACAGTGCTGGTGCCTGTCTTCCGGGCTTCCCCCCCTGCACCACTGCCTCCTGCCGAGGCCAGCACTGTGAGCACGTACAGGTCTCGCGTCTCCCGGTCCAGTGCGCTCTTCACATACAGCCAGCCACTCTCAGGCATGATGCCAAAGCTGGCAGCGTCCCCGTCTGCACGCAAGTGGTAGGTAAGGGTCATAGATTCTGCATCGCGTGCCAGGGCCCGCACCTGCAGGAAGCGGGTGGAGACAGGGACACCTTCCTGCACCTCCACGCGGTAGGTGAGTGTGTCGAAGATGGGCCCATTGTCGTGCTCGGCTTGCACATGCACCAGCAGCGTGAACGTGGAGCTGAGCTGGGGAACGCCACTGTCTCGAGCCACAATGGCTAGCCTGTAGGCTGCGCTGGCTTCATACTGCAGGGCCCCGATCAGTCGCACTGCCCCCGATGAGCGGTCCACACTGAAGGTGCCATCACCTCCTGATGCCAGCTCAAAATTCACCTGACCGTTGGCACCGCTGTCACGGTCCTCGGCCTGCAAAGTGTACACTGTAGTCCCAGGTTCTGTGGCCTCTGGCAGCAGAATGGAGTCAGAGGGGGCTGGGAACACTGGAACGTTGTCATTCACATCTGAGACAGAGATTTTCACGCGTGTGTTGCTGTAGGCAGGAGGTGAACCACTTCGGGCCTGGACATCCAGAATGAGAACTGCCTGGGACTCATGATCGAGAGGCAGGCTGGTGCGGAGCTGCCCGGAGGCAGAGTCGATAGAAAAGTAGCCATGAGGATCCCCCGAGGAGATGGAATAAAAGATGTCATCCGCGTGACCTGTGGACAAGGAAATGAAGACAGGAGCAATGATTTGTGTACCCGGCTCACCTCCTCAGCCCCCTACAGACAGCAGCAGGGCTGGGCAGCGCTGTCTGCGGCAGACTCTGGTCAGAAGGTGGACAGTAGCACCGGTGCATGTGCATGTATGCACAGATGCACGTGCACAAGTGTGTGTGTACACGTGTGTGTAAGTACACATGTGAGAGCATGCACTGAGTTGAGTGACAACCGCACGGGTCCACATTCTGATGTGCGTGCCTCTGTGCGTGCGTGGAGCTCCCATAACAGGGATGCTCTGTGAGGAAGCGTGGTACTGGACCTTCCAGACGATGCAGGGACAGGGAAAGTGACTGCATACAAAAGGGACAAGCTCATACCTGGAGGGTTCTGGGCCCGGACAGCCCCCACACTGGCACCCTGCAGCACGTCCTCAGGCACTGTGAAGAAGTACTGAGCTTGCTCAAAGACAGGGGGTGAGACTGTGCCCTCCACGATGCTGATGTTCACCCGGGCATTTGGCTGTGCCTGTAGGCCCCCACCATCTTGTGCAGAGATCACCAGCTGCACCAGGGTGTTGGCTTTACCACTCAGGGACCATGAGAGGGAGATGACACCTAAGGAAGAAAGCAGTTCAGAGGGCTTTATGCCTGCACCCCTGCCTGTCATCCAGCAGCAAGGGAACAGGCCAAACCATAAGCTTGAAAAGAAAGATCTGAGTGGGCAGCAAACAATGTGCATTGCAGGGGGGAGCTTGCCATGGAAGAACTGGAGTAAGGAAGAGGAACCCTCCTGGGAAAGCCCCCCCAAATCCTCCTTTCTCAACCTCCCCCCCGCTCCTCCCCGAGCTAAGCAGTGGTCAGGGATAACGAGCCAGACCACAGGTCTTGGGACAGGAAAAGGAGGGAATAGGGCTTCCAATGTGGGGCACAGGGTGAGGGTCATGACACAGCAGGCGGGATCAAGGCTGTGGGGAGGCTCTTGGAGGAGACGTAGAACTGAAGCACCATCCTCAATAGGCCCTACAAAGGAGGTGTTGCTGCATTAGGATGGCTGGTAGGCATGTCTCATCCCAGTCACATTCTGGGAACTTGGGGACCAGTGTGGAGAGACCCAGATGCCTGTGCTCAGCACAGGACACCTTCCCGTCCTGCTGAGAGCCCCTGGCACCACACACCCATGCACTCATCTCCCCAGAAGAAACTGCTCTGGCTTTGGTGGCCGAAGCAAGGCAGAGCAGATGCAGCTAATGAGAAAGGTGGGACAGAGTTACAGGAGAGGAGAGTAAACTGAGCATGGGCGGGGAGGGAACTGGACAGGGACAAGAAACTTAGCAGGACACAGCCTGATGGGGTAAAGCAAGCAGCATGTGCGGGGAAAGGTGCAGTGAGTCAGCGATGGGAAACGAGGGAGAGGTAGGAAGATGGGACAAATGAGAAACAGAGCAGGGAGCAGAAACAGGTGGGAAGGGGCTGACAGAGGCTTGAGAAGCCGAGGCAGGGAAGATGTGGCAGGGAGAGGAACAGACATATTCTGATGGCAGACTGCTCTGCTGCGATGGCCAAGCAGCGACCCTCAGGCTGGCTTTTACACCTGCCTGCATCCCACTGCTCTGACTGCTGCCTACTCAGCTGCCCCCGGAGCTCTGGCTCACCTGTGTCCTTGTTGAGGGAGAAGAGAGGGGGTGAGTTTCCCAGGACAATGCGGTAGGTCACTCTCCCGTTCAGCCCCTCGTCCTTGTCGTGGGCAGTAACACGCAGCACAGCTGTACCTGGCATGCTCTGGGTGCTGATGCTGGCAGCATACTCCAGGGGGTAAAACACTGGCCGGTTGTCATTTATGTCCTCCAGAAAAACCTTCACATACACCATGGAGTTCAGGCCACCCTGTGAAAGGATCAGATCAGAGATGGTGCAAAGAGCAGGGGCAAGGACAACAGTATTCCCTGCACAGTGCTGCGTCAGCAGCATCGCATCCCCACGGCCTCCCAGCACTCACCCCATCAACAGCAGTGATGGTGAAATCATAGGCAGACGTGCCCTCATCACGGTCCAGAGGGTGCACAGTGCACAGCTGCCCCGAGTGCTTGTCGATGCTGAACTGTGTGGGGACAACACTGCCGATGCCAGAACCAATGGAGTAGGAAAGGGAGCCAAATGTGCCACTGTCTGCATCTGTGGCTGTCACCTGGAGAGGAAAGGCACTACATGAGCAGGGCCAGCATCACAGAGAAGACCACCAGCCAGACCCATCCCACCACCACCGCAACCCAGTGCTGTCCTCTGCCCACGACCACTATGCTGCCCTCAAAGCTGGCTGTAGTGAAGCAGACAGTTACCACCTCAGCCCTGCGATTTTTGTCTCAGGCAAGCCACCACTTTCCCTGCAGCCCTCCTTGCAAGAGCACAGGGCCTCCCAGGGCCCGCTGGCTGCAGACAGTGCCCTGGCCAGTGCTGCAGGCAGCTGTGCGGGACCCCAGGATCAGCACCACGCTGGCCCAGTCCGCATGAGGGCACAGAGAGTTGGGGGACAGCACTGCAGACTCGCAAGAGCTGCAGCATGCTTTCCATCTACAGCGCTGCCAGGGGTCCCTGCACCCCCTGAGGTGCCTTGTTTCAGGTGATATCTCCCTTCTTGCACCCCTGGGGCAACATCTGTGACCCTGGTCAACAGACTTGCCGTAGCAAAGGGAAAGGCCATACAGAGAGGAGCTGCAGAAAGGCCAAGCCTCACACAGATGCCAGGGGTCTGGCAGCCGAGCATCCCCATTGCACCCGGCTTGCTTGGCCAGCCAGGGGCAACTCGTGCTTTCGCAGCAGCTGCCCTGCCCCTCTGCTCCTTCTTTTCTGCAAAGATGCTTAAGACAAGACAGGAAGAAAAACAGCCCCCTTTTCACCATGACCCTGGCTCTGTCCTGCTCTCAGAGCTCTGTGCCCAGCAGCCTGAGGGCGGCATTGCCCTGTGACAGCCAGGGCCCACCGGAGCCCAGGGCACATGAATTGCACTAGCAGTTATGGACACAGCAGGAGGATTAAAACTGCTCCCTGCCTGCAAGGCCCCGGTTCCTCCTCGGGCTCCTCGCAGAGCTCAGGTCAGCAGAAAACAGCTCCTTCCCCCTGACCCCAGCGCCGCTGCCCATGGCCCATCCACCAGCTGGGAGCTGCGCGCAGAGAACAAAGCTGGAGGACGGAGCCAGGAGGGAGGCAGCTGGGCCAGGCCCGGGTGAAGTGGAGTTCAGGCCTCGTCAGCCACAGCTCCTCCCAGCAGCAGCGCTGGGGCCTCGGCTCCCGTGAGCGAGGAGCGCAGGAACGCCGCGCGCGCGCCAAGGAAAGGGCCCAGCTGGGGGCTGCAAACAGCTCTTTCCTTTGGGCAGGGCCCCTAACCTGAACCACTCACCCCATCGCCAGAGGCGGAGGAGCAACAGGGGAGAGCGCAGGGAACGGCTGGGGCAGGGAAGAAAGGATAAATCAGGTAGAGGTAGGACCTCCCTCCCTGCAGACCGTATGCTCTGCACCCCGGGGAGGGGGGAGGCAGCACCGGAGAGAGCCCCTCGGCCGGCCGTTCTCCTGGCCAGCGATGCATGGCCTCCAGGGAGGGCAGGTAGCGTCTGCAGCACCCCCCAGCTCTCCCGCCCTGCTGCCTGCGGTCTAAGGGGGTGCCTGAGGGGAGGAGCTGAGAGCACCTCTACTGCGAGCACCATGCTCCCTGTACGCAGTATTTGCTCCTGCAGCAGCTGCCAGAAGACGCGCTGTGAAACAGGATCCCCCTCCCCTGCTCCAGCTGCAGAGCACTCAAGAGCCACAGGTGCCATGACAGCAGCCCCCACAGAAAGCACTTTGGGCAATCGGACCCACCTGCCCCCCCTCTAGCTCAACAACCCCCCTCCCACCTGCCCCAGCTCCCTTTGCTGTGGAGCTGCTCATTTGGGAGTAGCAATCTGACCTCACTGACCCTGCTGAAACCTACCTGTACTCAGGTTACCTGTGTTCTGGCTCCATGATGGATAGCATTACTGGGTACCAACACACTTGAGTTGTGTGCCCTGCCTGGGTTTCAGCTGGTAGCGTTCTCTACTGCTGCAGAGGGAAATGCACCTGAAACTGATAAGCTGCCACAGTGACTGGAATGGGCACTGCGTGGCAAATTGATAACTTCTTCCCTTCAAAATGAATGGCTTGTCACTCAGAAAGTGCTCTAAAATGCATGTCAGCTGCACGCTGTACAGCAACAAGCTCTGCAGCAGAGTAAGATATTTTCCTCAGGCTGCTGGGCCCAAGGGCTGTGGTGCTTCCAGAGCAGCCTCGCTTCCCGACCATAACCACCCTCCGACAGTCACCATCCTAAGATAGGTACCGACAGGGGAAGCTCTCTGGAAATCCAGCTTTTGGACACAGGAGCTGGGTCAGATTTTGGGAACGGGGGAGGAATAGACAAGCTCTCACTATTATGCAGTACAGCACCATCTTCCTGGCTGCTCCCTGGTACCCAGAGCCACCTCCCTGCAAGAGCCTCATGGAGCCACCAGTCTGGTACCAGAGGCAAATCCAACTGTAGAGCGAGGGCAAGGCATCCTCAGAAAAATTCCCCATTCACATGTGTCCGGCACTCCACCTCCCCATCCTGCTGTGGGACTGTCTGTGGACCAACAGCCTAACACAAACCCTGCCGGCCCAAGCCCACACAGGGTCCAGGAGAGCTCATGTCACTGCCACACCAGCACTGGTGCAACCACGACCGGAGACTTGTGTCTGTTCTAGTCTCACTTGGAGGGGTGGTGCTAAACTAGTGCCCAAAGAAAAGCCACAGGAAAAACGAAACTCCTGAAGGAGCAGCTGACTGTGCCAGCTCAGTGTGGGGCTGGGCAGTTTGCTCAGCGTCTCTGCCACGCTGCGGAGAGGGAGCCCAAGCCCTCCTGCCCACAGGCAGGCAGTGCCTGGGGACCGCTGACGCCCTGTTGTGCGTTCGGTGGGATGGTGGCCACACGCCTGCGGGCAGCCCACGCTCAGCAGGGCCCGACACAGCCCCGAAGGCAGCACAGATCCCGTCTGCGGCTGGGGTGACGCCTCCTGGGGACTCCTCTGAGAGGCAGCACAGGGCTGGATCAGCCATTAGGTATGGCAGACACCTCGGTCTAGATTGTACGTGTAGCTGGGACCCACGGCTGCAGGCTGCAGAGCACCCACAGTCTGGGACGTGGGGCACATTTTTAGCTCTGAGGATAGTTAACCACCAAAAGCGCTCATCAAGGCCTGTGGTGAATTCACCACTCCTGGAAATTTTTAAACCAAGTCTGGATATTTTTCTAGGAACTTTGCTAGGAGCTAATGCAGGGCAGCCCGAGGCTCTGTACTTAGCGCCCACCCCAATTCTTGGATCAACAGCTGGTTCTACTGTAGCTTACTTGTGAGGCTCCTGATGTTTGCCTGAGAAATAAGAGGGAAATGTGGTCAAGCTGTCTGTGGGACAGCCCAGGAAACACTCCAGCTGGGGCTGGGCAAGGCCTGCTGCTTGAATATGTGGGAGCAGAAGTCACAGTGCTGAGCCTGAATGGAGCCCCTACAGAACCTTCACCTCTGACTTCCTTGAACACCCTTCAGGACCAAGACTGGCTGTTCCCTCCTGGGAACCAGGAGGAGCTATGTGAGAGAAGAAAGAGAAGAGAAGGAGAAGGCTGCATCTGGGAACAATACACCTGCATGAGCCTGCAGGGTCAGCATGCAGATACGAGATGTGGACAAAGCTATGGGGTCACCTCATCTGCACAGGACATCTGCACAAGCTTGCAGGATCACCACTAGGCACAACATACAGAGGCAAAGTGCACGCTGTGTTTCTGCTCAAGACTGCAGTAGGTGCAGCTGCAGCACCACGTGCCAAGAACAGAGGGGTTAGGGGCACAGAGTCTAGTTGGAGGTCAGTGACAAGTGGTGTTCCCCAGGGGTCAGTACCGGGTCCAGTCCTCTTCAGTATATTCATCAATGACCTGGATGAGGGCATAGAGTGCACCCTCAGTAAGTTTGCTGATGACACAAAGCTGGGGGGGGTGGCTGACACACCAGGAGGCTGTGCAACCATACAGAGAGACCTGGACAGGCTGGAGAGTTGGGCAGAGAGAAACCTTATGAAATTCAATATGGGCAAGCGCAGGGTGCTGCACCTGGGGAGGAATAACCNCACCTGGACGCATTCCTGTGCAACCTGCTCTGGGTGACCCTGCTCTGGCAGGGGGTTGGACTGGATGGTCTCCAGAGGTCCCTTCCAACCCTACCATTCTGTGATTCTGTGGGTTCATAAAGCAGAAGTGCAGGGAGACTCCCCACGTCGGGTGAAAACATTCTGTGCCACGTCGTCGGACAGCAGTGATGCCAGAGCCCAGCACTCTCTCCCCACGTTGGGACTCCAGAAGTGCCCCATGAGGCAGGGAGTGTGGTGACCCTGGAGATCTGACTTCAAGAGTCCAGATGTTCCCAGTCACAGTGTCTTCTACATCAGCAGTGAGAAGGAAGACATGGTGCATTGTTTCTATGGTTCATCACGTTCTCTGTTGAAGACCTACTTCTAATCACTGCTACTACCCCTGAGTCTGATTCTGCCCTTGTAAGACTAAGGGGTGGTTGTTCTCAGAAACCATCTGGGTATTGGTATTGGTGGGTGGACCAGGCAACCCATCCCCTTCCTGGATAAACCAGCTGCATGGTCAGAGTAGGTTTCCTGTTCTACCCTGTAGGACGCCATTCTCCAACGGGAAATCCTTTGCCATCAGGAGATAATGGCTGCATGAATGCATCCTGCTATCACATATGGGATGTGTTTCTGACAGCAACCAGCTCCTTGGTCTTGACTGAGACTCAGGGTCCTGCAGAGCATCATGCTCAAGCCCAGAATGCGGCCAGGGTTTCTGAGCAGCACAGGGCCAGTGCTCCCGCCTGCCTTTCAGCCTTGTTAAGATGTGCTTGGCTGCAAGCGTGGTATTTCTCTGGAACCTGCTGCAGCTGTGCACAGCACATGGAGCATCACTCTGCCTCCAGGCCTTGTCTTCTCATTCCGCGTACAGCATGCTCTTGGGATAGCCCAGCCTTCACACAGCCTCACATGGAGCCCGCCCAGCCCAGGGCAGCACTGGTGTCTCCCAGCACTGCACACCGTGCTAGCCACAGCCAGGTCCGGCCTGCAACGGGCTACACCTCTCCCATGTCCCACAGCACACCCCATCCCCACCCACCTCTTGTGCCCCACACAGTTCCATCCCATCCTGGGCCCCATACAGATGCTCACACGGGCACTAGGACTGTCGCTTTTCTCTTGTCACCCCCGTGACACCTCCATCGCCTCCCTGTATTGCCAGCTTCCCCCACTGCCCAGGCTGTCCCCCTGGCCACACAGCAGTGCCCCACAGTTCTGCTGTGGCTGCGTGGAGCCAGCACCAGGCCATGGGCTGAGGAGCACAGCCTGGGCTTGAGGCCCTCCATCTCTCTTCATGTCTGCCCTTCCCCTCGCAGGGCAGCGAGCACAGCCTCAACCTGCGAGGGTCTGCTGGCCGCGCCCCGGTCCAGCCGGAGCTGCGTGCTCTCCAGCAGCGCAGGGCTCAACAAAAATGTAAAAATGTGGAACACCTCGCTTCAGGGCACAGTGATGTCGAATTGTATAGATTCAGAAAGCAACTACCCACATTTACAGAGAAAAAACCACTAAAGGCTTTAAACACAAGGACATCAATGCTGCGCCAGGAAATCCCTGAGCTGAAATTGCCAAGGAGGCAGCAGTACCTGAGGGAAGCCTCTGGATCACAGACCCTGGGTCTCACACAAAATTTCCATTTCCAAAGCCAAGCAGGGGTGACACACAGCTGGATCTGCTGTTCACTAGCAAGGGAGAACCGACTGAGGATGTGGTAAACAGTGGTAGCTTGGCTGTAGCGACCATGAGGTAGTAGTGTGCAGGATCCTAAAGGGAATGAGGAAGGAGAGTAGCAGAGTACAGATCCTGGACTTCAAGCAAGACTTTAGCTTATACAGGGAACTGGTAGATGGGAGGGATCCCATGGGAGACAGCTCTGAAGGCCAAGGGAGCTCAGGAAAGCTGGAAGGCCTTCAGCACAGCATACTTCAGGCACAAGAACAGCCCATCCCAGTACTCAGGAAAACAAGGAGACATATCAGCAGATGACCTTGGCTAAGCAGGGGCGCAAAAAGGCAGCATATGGGAGGTGGATGCGGAGGCAAGCTACGAAGGAGGAATTTATAAACATTGCCCAGGCATGTAGGGATGGTGTCAGGAAAATCAAAGTTCAAGTGGGGTTGAGACTTGCAAGGAAAATTGAGGGTGCTAAGAAGAGCCTCTACCATTACATTGGTAGTAAAAGGCTGAATAATGGCCCATTTCAGAATGCAGCGGGTGATTTAGTGACAGCAGACACAGATAAGACTGAGACACTCAATGCCTCCTTTACCTCAGTCTTCACCAACAAGGTCTCCCAGGCTTCCATGCTTTTTGAAAGGGTTCAGAGAGCTACCAGACAGAGATGAAGATTGAGTCAGGATTTCTTCAGTAGAACTTGATCCATACAAATCCGTGGGACCCAACAGCCTGCATCAATGGATGCTGACAGAAATGGACTAGCAGGGCTGCTCTTTCAAATGTGGTGGAGATCAGGGGTGGATCCCCGACAAGTGGAGGAAAGCAAGTATGGCACTCCACCTTCAAAAAAGGCCAAAAGGATGAGCTGAGGATCTATGCTCTTGTCAGCCACACTCTGGTCCCTGGGAGAATCATGGAGCGAGTCCTCTTGGAGCATGTTTTTGGACACATGGAGGAGCTTGGGAGGGGAACAGCCAGCACGGATCGACTGTCCTGTTTTCTTTCTGCGATGCAATGATGGGATCTGAGGTTGAAGGGATGACAGCTGTGGATGACAATCATCTTGACTTTAAGAAGATTCTTACACCTTCTTCCACAATCCTCATATCTAAGGCAGAATGTTATGGTTTGCAGGGCTGGACAATCTGGTGGGTCAAAACCATGTTGGAGGGTTGGACTCAGAGGGTGGTGGTTCATGAGCTGTGCTCTGCCTGGAGGCAGGTGCCAAGTGGAGCACCAAAGGGACCAGGCCAGGGACCTCTCCTGCTGAACATCTTCAGCAATGACCCAGCGCAGGCACAGAGTGCACGCTCGTTAAGGTTACAAATGAGGTACCAACCGGGGAGGGGGAGCAGCTGACACGCTTGGAGGCTGGACTGCACCCTTATCTCAGGACTCACAACCGTCGCATGCTCAGCAGCAGCCCTGGATTTGCTGTGGCAAATCCAGCCAGTCCCAGCAAGAGACGCTCCCCGTCCTCTTCTCCCAGTCACACACAGGTAGTTCACAATTCTTCCTCTGAACCCATGCCCTCCTTTTCTGTGCCCATGGGGCTGGGCAAATGCAAGGCATTTGAGAGGGCTCCAGCCACACAGTCCCCAAATCCCTGTTAATCTTACAGGCTGCAGGACTAGTTGGGTTTTCCTCAGATATCCATGTCCCTACAAGAGGGCAGGAGCCTTGCACCAAGCCAAAGGCACGCAGCAGCCCAGCAGCCCTCCACACGCAGATGCCACCATGCGGCTCTGCAGCTGCCCCCACCTCTGTTCATAGCCCACAGCAAGGGTAACAGCACACTGATGTCCAGTGGGGAACAACAACAGTACAGATTCCCAGATCTTTCCAACAGAATCTACATGTCCCAGACACAGAAACATGCAGTGACACTCCCAGATGCTGCAAACAGCAGTGATTCCACACGTTATGTCCTACAAAGCCTCCACTCACCAGAGTCAGAGAGCAGAGCGTACACCTGTTCATGTGCTCATTCTCTGTTCCCTTAACCTTGCCTGCAGGCTGTTTCTCTCCTGCTGCACTGCCTTGGCTTCACTGGCCCCCTGCACTAAGCCTGGGCCCATCTCTGGCAGCTCCTGAACTTCTGCCTTGGGTGTTTTCACAGTTCCAGCATGTCCAGGGTCCATCTTTCATAGAACTCTTTCCGCTCCTGGAAAGAGCAAGGGTAAAGCCTCCTCATGCTGGCAGAGGCTGAGGGTTCCCAGGTGCTATGTAGCCAAAAAGAGAAAATACTCACTGGGGAAGGGAGAAAGAAGCATGAACCAACCCCCTTCCCAAGGGCCATGAGACACCCACCGTCCTTGGCTTGGAACAAGTTTACACTAAGGCAAAAGACAGCAGCGGTCAGCAGGATCCTGTGCCCTTCATGAGTTAATGTTTCAGTCCTAGTTCATACTTGAGTCCTAACGAGATAGGCTGGCAATTTTAAGGTTATTGGGAAATGGGTTGTATGCTTGGTTTTTGTTGTTTCTTCCTTACATCACACAAGGGAAATAAGAAGAGAATACAAGAGAGAACAAGTGACACGCTGTGCAGCAGCACAAACCAAGAGCTGGGCTGCAAAGGAAAACCTGATGGAGGGGAATTAAGATTTTGCTTACTCAACAAGCGAAGCAAGAGGAGGGAGAGGCAGGGGAAGCCAGGGAGGATAAGCTACTTCAATATGAGGGGACAGCCTGAACCAGAGGCCAGCATCCTGATGCTGCCGAAGGAAGGAGACAACCTGGAGATCCAGCTGGAGATCAGGGGCTGGAGATCAATCCCCCAGCATCCTTAGGGGAAAAGCTGCATTTCACTGCAGACTCGGGAGACAAGATATTTAGTATAGGCAGTTGTTAATCAGTGCTGCAGCCGTGCCCCAGGAGAGGGGACAAAGGCACTCAAATGCTGACAGCTGCTGGGTGGGCAGTGAGCCCTCACAGACAACCCCAGCAGGATGTTTTGTACATTGGGCAGCTTCTCCACGTCTACAGAAGTTGTTTGTGACCACTATAAAAAGGCTTAGTATGTTCGCAAGTCTATATGCATGACAAACAGTGAATATTTAGAGACGTGATTAGACAGATACTGTAAACTCAGACTTGGGAATATCATGACAGTCATGCGACTGCTTGTATGTAAAAGGCATGCCAGCAGGAGAAACGTGCAAACTGAAAACCACACAAAAATGCAAAATGTTAAAATAAAATAAAATAAAATAAAATAGCTACAATTTGGCACAATCATCATCTGTGTGCCAGGGAGGAGAACTGGGAAAGGCCTAAAGGATGAGAGGCAGGAGCAAAAGGGATAGGATGAGGGCACTGGAACAGCTCTCTTAGGAAGAAAGGCTGAGGGATTTGGGTCTCTTCAGTCTGGAAAGAAGATGACTGAGGGGGAACCTTATCAACGCTTAGAAATACTTAAAGGGTGGGTGTCAGGAGGATGGGGCCAGGCTCTTCTCAGTGGTGCCCAGCAACAGGACAAGAGGTAATGGGCACAAACTTGAGCATAGGAAGTTCCATCTCAACATGAGGAGGAACTTTACTTTGAGGGTGACAGAGCAGTGGAACGGGCTGCCCAGAGAGGTGGTGGAGTCTCCATCTCTGGAGNCCTTTAAAGGTCATCTAGTCCAACCCCTCTGCAATGAGGGGTACTTAATGCCTTCTTTCCCTCAGTCTTTACTAGTAAGACCGGTCTTTAGGAATCCCAGGTCCCAGAGACTGGGGTGAAGGCTGGAGCAAGAAAGATGTACTGTTTGTTGAAGAGGATCAGGTCAGTGAATTCTTAAGCAAACTGGACATACATAAGTCCATGAGCCCTGATGGGATGCATCCACAAGCACCAAGGGAGCTGGCAGATGTCACTGTGAGGCCACTTTCAATAATCTTTTCTCAATCATAATATTTGGGAGAAGTGCCTAAAGACGGCAGGAATGTAAATGTCACTCCTGTCTTCAAGAAAGGCAAGCAGGAGGACCCAGGCAACTACAGGCCAGTCAACCTCACCATGATTCTTGGGAAAGTGATGGAGCAGCTAATTCTGGAAACCACTTCCATGCACATGAAGGACAAGAAAAAGATCAGGAGTAGTCAGCATGGCTTCATCCAAGAGGAGATCATGCTTGACTGACTTGTTAAATGACTGGCCTGGTAGATGAAGGAAAAGCAGAGGATATTGTCTACCTGGACTTCAGCAGGGCCTTTGACACTACCTCTTGTAAGCTCCTCATAGACAAGCTGCTGATGAATGAGCAGACAGTGAGGTGGACTGAAAACTGGATGAATGGCTCAGCCCAGAGAGTGGTGATGAGCGCCACAAAGTCCACTTGGAGGCCAGTAGCTAGCAGTGTAATCCAGGGGTCAACACTGGGTCGAGTCCTGTTTAACATCTTCATTAATGATCTGGATGATGGGGCAGAGCATACCCGCAGCACGTTTGCTGATGACACCAAATTGGAAGGAATGGCTGATACACTGCCATCCAGAGGGACCTTGAGGGGCTGGAGAAATGGACTGAGAGGAGCGTCATGAAGTTCAACAAGGGGAAGTGCACCCAGGGAGGAACAACCTGGGGCAAGGATATATGCTGGGGCCACCCGGTTGGAAAGCAGCTTGGCAGAAAAGGACCCGGGGGTCCTGGTGGATGCCCAGTTGAAGATGAGACAGCAACGTGCCCCTGCTGCAAAGAAGGAGAACGGTATCCTGGGCTGCATCAGGAGGACTGCTGCCAGCAGGTCGAGGGAGACGATCCCACCCCTCTACTTAGCAGTGGTGAGGCCACAGCTGGAGTGGTGGGCTCCCCAGTACAGGAGAGAGATGGACATACTGGAGAGAGTCCAGTGAAGGGCCACGACGATGATGAAGGGACCGGAGCATCTCTCCTATGAGGAAAGGCTGAGAGAGCTGGGACTGGTCAGCCTGGAGAAGAGAAGGCTCAGGGGGGAGATCATCCACACATGAAAGAGGACACCAAAAGGATGGAGCCAGGCTCTTCACAGTGGTGCCCAGTGCCAGGACCAGAGCCAGTGGTCACAAACTGAAACACAGAAGGCTTCCTCTGAACATCAGCAAGCACTTTTTCACTGTGAGGGAGACCAAGCTCTCGCCCAGGGAGGAGGTGGAGCCTCCACGCTTGGAGGCATTGAAAAGTCATCTGGACATAGTTCTGGGCAACCAGCTCTGGATGGCCCTGCTTGAGCAGGGGAGGTTGTACTAGATCATCTCAATAGGTCCCTTCCAAACTTGACTGTTCTGTGAGCTCCAGTCAAAGGCCCTCCTGAATCTCCCAGTTCCCCATTTAGCTCCAATTAGTCTTTTGGAGAGCTGATCTGCTCCACCAGCCCTGCACCACAGCCCTGACAGCACTGTGCAGCAGCATCTGCTACCTGCCCCTTCTTCCCTGCAGGTTTGGTGAGAAGACTTCGCTGGTGCACCCTGCAGCTACTGCAGCTGGGCCGAAGAGCACCTCATGGGAGTGCTGTGGCCAATGTAGAGCAGAAGTGGATGACAAAGAACAGCAAGATGGCTCAGGGTTAGGCAGAAAGAAACCAGAACACCAATTTTAGGGGGCTATGAGTGCCATCAGGGAAGGAGGGCAGGTGCAGGGCAAGCATGCCTCTCCCCACTGCATGGAGAACTGCGAGGACAAAGATGGATATTGAGGCCTTGTTATTTCATGCCCTCCTCCTAGTCCCCCAGCAAGACAGGAGGGATGAGTGGAGCCAAGGCATCTCAAAGCTCTTACGTTCCCCAGAGTCGGGGATGGACGGAGAGGCACAGTCCCACAGTGGGGTCCTCAGCTGCATCACCTGTAGGAATCAAGGCTTCTCCTTCCCACAGACCCATCTGGAGCACAACACTGGAGCCCTTCAAACACAGCCATCCCTTGCCCTCCCAGCCTTACTGCTGACCCCAGTACACAGTCCACGGTGCTGGAAAGGGAAGGAGTGCTCCTCAGCAGCTCGGGCCTCCATTCCCTGGCTGTCCTCCCCACCTCCAGCGAGCACAGTCAGCAGGCAGGGAGCTCATCTGGAGCCCTGCCCTGGCTGGATCTCTGCTACGCACATGTTACGCTGTGGCTTTGGCAAACATCTGGCTCTGGGCTCCCGCCCCTCGGAGTGACGGCTCTTGGTGGGAGAGGAGGGGAGGCTGGCGCCAGTGTGGTCAACGATCCCACGCACGGCTCCCTTTGCCTGAGTGTGTGCCAGGCGTCCTGCCCTCCCCAGCCCTGGCACAGCTGCTGACCAGCTAAAAGCAGCCAGGGAGCGGCCACGGCTGCTATTTCAGGAGCCGTCTCTGGCTCCTGGGCCGCGTTTCAGCCTCCAGCACGCTCTGGCCTCGGGGGAGTCGGCGGGGTCAGGGTTCGGCCCCAGCGATTGTCCAGCACACGTGGCCGAGGCGAGGGTCAGACCCCGAGGCTGCGGGAGCGCCATGTCCGGGGGGAGCCTCTGCACGGCTGCAGGCTCTGCCTGCTCCCACCACTGGCGCCTATGCTGGCGCCCCGCAAGCCAGCAGCGACAGGGCACGGGGAGGGCTCTGGCTGGTGGCCCCACGCAAGGCTCGCACACGGGCACCCAGGTGTCCTCTCTGGTGGGGCAGCAGGGAGGCAAAACAGGAGCTGCAGGGCACTGGGAGCCCCATCAGAACATGCAGGAGTTCAGGTGCTGGGCCTCTGCAGAGGAAGAGTGCTCAAGGTGGGGGACTCGAGCGGGGCAGCAGCAGCGCAGGGTGGGAAGTGACAGGGTCTGGCCATGGCTTCCCGGGGGACACTGATGCCAAGAAGGACTCCAAGCCAGGGTGTTGGGCTGGATTTCGGCTGGGCAGGGCTCAGGCAGGGAGTGCTCACAGAGCACGTCCACGCAGCGAGATGGGACACAGCCGGGCAAGACACACAGGTGAGAGCGGGGCTCAGGGCAGCATGAGATCGAGCATTCCATGGAGGGAGACCCTGGGGGACCAGGCAAGGATGTCCCAAGGGCCACGCAGGTGAGGGCAAGCACTGCCAGCGAGAGCTGCCCTGGGGACAAAACAGCGGGGTCCCCGGGGGCAGCAGGCAACAGCAGCTGGCAGCAGCCAAGGGGTGTGGAGAGAACAAGAGGGACAGACAGGGTGGGAGACGCTGGTGGGCTGGGGCTGCGGGAGGGAGGTGCAGGGACTGTCACTCTGCAGGGCAGCGCNTGGTGGAGAGGAAGGAGGGAGCTGTGCGAGGGGCTGGGGGAGGAGCAGAGCATGGGGGAGAGAAGCGCGAGGGGCTGGGGCCTCTCGGCTGCAGTGGAAAAGCTGCTGCAGCTCCAGGGGAAATGCTACTTGAATTAATCATGGCGCTGGCTGCTGTGCCAAGCCCAGGAGGAGGCTGCTGGCAGCGCAAGGAAATAACTTTCACAGGAATTTGGAACAAATGCAGCTCTTCTGGCGGTAACAACAGCACTCACCTCCCCCACAACCTCCCCATGTACCACCATCTCCCCCATGTCCCCACTCCTTGTGTACCCCCAGACGCTCCCACATTACCGCCCGCTCTCCCAGAGCATGATGCACTCCCTCCCCTCACTGCAAGCTCACAGGCGTCTCCCCATCTTGCTTCAGGAAGCTTGACTTCTTCTTTCTGAGGAGAGGGAGGCCTGTTTTATGTCGTGCAAAGGTCTGAAAATAGGTTAACGCTAAATCCCTTGTCCCAAGAAAACGAATCCATGTAGTAATGTCCTCCCCCCCTCCCGCCACTCTCTTTGGCAGCAAGGTCGGTGAGCATTAGTCCTCTTGCTGTTCCAGTCCCCATGCACGGCTACTCCCCGTGTCCTCTCACAGCAGCCCCCTTCAGCAGCATAACCGATGCACCAGGATTACCCGTCGAGACTCTCTTTCAGAAATACAGTAGATGTGGCCTGGTCTAGCCTACAGCACTTCATGCAGGTCTTTCTATCTGGGGCACAGCCCGAGAGGCTGGCCATAGCCAGTCCCACCGAATCACAAATCAGTACTCCAACTGCAAAAGTCATCAGACTTGTCCTCAAAACTGCAAGATGAGACTGTATGTTAGGTGCGTTACTGGTCAGCTTTTGATTTCTGATGTTCTTGTTCCCCAACAATTGTATGTATGGATGCAAAGAAAATATGTAAACCCTGATTCCAAAACCATTAATGTTGGATCCATGCAAGAATCAATAATCCACCATCTCATTTCATTCACATTTCTGTCAAATCAGCCTGTGCTCACAACATGGGGTTTACACAGCTCTCTGTGCTTTA